>CALNHX010006831.1:0-83012 GCA_940337035.1 Agriotes lineatus
TTCCTGACCTGACATGACCATTCCAAACATATAACTTTAATAACTTTTTTCTCTATCTCTTACGGTTTGGCTGCTGAAACAGCGTCTCGGACGGACCAGCGTCCCGAACGGACGGAAATCACGCGATTTCTCGAAAACCGGAAGTGTCACGTGACTGAAATTCGGTTCCTGACCTGAGATGACCATTCCAAACATATAACTTTCATAACTTTTTTCTCTATCTCTTACGGTTTGGCTGCTGAAACAGCGTCCCGGACAGACAAAACAGCGTCCCGGACAGACAAGTCTATTAGATAATAGTATATTACAAGCAATCCAGTGAGACGAATGTCTCATTTAAAAAAACAAAAAAGACCGTTTTTCAAATAGAACGCGTATTAAATAAAAACTGTACCCAGACCTGGAAGGTGTCAAAGTGGTTGCCTAACCGATCGACGTTTTAAGGCGCAGAGGGTCGCAGCTCCGTTTGGCTACTGAAACATTTTTATTTAATACGCGTTCTATTTGAAAAACGGTCTTTTTGTGATTTCTCGAAAACCGGAAGTGTCATGTGACTGAAATTCGGTTCCTGAGCTGACATGACCATTCCAAACATATAACTTTAATAACTTTTTTCTGTATCTCTTACGGTTTGGCTGCTGAAACAGCGTCCTGGACGGACGGACGGGCGGACAGACAAGTCTATTAGATAAAGGATGTAAATAAATGTAATATAATAAATTTAAATAAATGTATTATAATAAATGTAAATAAATGAAATCTAATAACTGATAAAAAAGATTCAAAATGTACGTTGTATCTATATATCTACGTCTAAATTTCGTATCCATTCGATTGCGCTTGGTCTGCATTGCACGAAGTCTGTGAGATCCCCCGTGTAGGCGCTAGTTCGCGTCCGTAGCAAAGCTAGGCTACACGTGCACCTTGGATAGCGCTAAAGAACTAGCAACCTCTGGGAGCCAAACTAGTAATTTTATTACTCTCCTGGCTAACAATACAATACGTACCTCGAAATGACAGATCTCGTTGCTGTACCTGGACGAATGAATGCTGCCCGATACATCGATGACATTCTTGCAAACCATGTGGTACCTACTGCAGCCTGTATAGGTCCTGGATTTCTGTTCCAGCAAGATAATGCCCGTCCACACGTAGCAGCTCAGACAAGAAAGTTCTTGGAAGAACACCAAATTCTCGTGATGGACTGGCCCAATCTTAGCCCACACCTGAATCCAATTGAGCACTTATGGGACGAGTTGGATCGGAAGATCAGGAACAGACCTGTAGCTCCAGAGAGTCTTCAACAGCTCATGGTAGCTCTTTTGGAGGAATGGTCCAACATACCTCAAGAAGATATATGGAGATTGATTGAAAGTATGCCTCGAAGGTGCCAGCTCGTTATCCAAGCTCACGGAGGTCATACGCACTTTGAATGTTTAATTTTTTGAAGTTTATTATAAAGTTCCTAACCCTTGTTTTGTACAGTTTTGCCATGTTTGTTGGTTCTTTGGATTTAGAAAATAGGAATAATTAAATTTAATTATTTTTTGTTAAAATAAATGATAATCTAACTAGTTGACTCACTTTCGCTTCTTGCAGTTATTAAAATTGGAATTTACAACTATTTTTTTTGTGTTCCTCTAATTTATTGGCGCAGTGTATTACGAAACTACATTTTTCTTTAAAAAATAAAAATTTCCTAAAATTATATTTGTCTCTTTGGGCACTTTTTGCCAATGAGTTCTGCTCTGGAGCTTTTAACTTTGGAGGGGTCGCGCACTGAACCATTACGCGAGGGTTCGCGAGTGTACATTTTCTCACATTCTGTTTTTCCATCATTTTGGCTTAAATCAGACTACACAACCTTGATAATCAAATAATTCAACAGAACGTTATAAACATCGCGTAGCAAGGTGCGTCCTACATCCCGTGTAAAGTACATAATTTTTTTCACTACCAATATTTCCTTAAGTAAAATTAATGCTAATAGCGTAAAATGATTACATTTTCTAAATTATAGTAGCCTACTTCGGAGCTTGGGGCGTTGTTACAGTGCTGTGACGTTTTGTTTGACAGTTATAAACGCACTGTAGAAAAGTTGCGTGAATACGATTGCGAGTGCTGTTTTGTGAGCTTTATGCTTGTATTCTGTTTAAAAATGGATAATAGTACGAGCGATAATTGTTTTCTTCAAGTTAATCAAATGGCAAACACGGCATCTCGTCAGTTGTAGTAAATGCGGGATGTAAGTAATTCAGTTCTCTAGGGAAGTAAGTACAGTGTCATGGTAACTGTAATAAGTTTTGTAAATGTTTCCTACATCCCTCAAGTCAGACTGTGTAAGGATCACTTGCAACAAAGGTGGTGAAAAAAAAATTGAGTTTGACATCATGTGTCATTCATAACAAGGTGCAATAATCAAAAACATACGTTTTTGAAAAACAAAAATAACGTGCTGTGTTCTATATCTAGAGTGCTGTGCTCCCAATAGAAACAAGGATAGAGTATATTCGTATGTTGTATTGCAGAAGAAGATAGCATGAAAAAGGGATGTTACATATCTTAGCACATAACCGTATGTAATATATTAATGCTGTATTTGTATATATATCCTTCAAAATAACTGGTTTTTACACACGCCTCGCCTGCAATGATAAATAAAAATTGCGAAGCGTAGTTTTGTAATCAAGGTAGGCGTTGTTCACGCACGATACACTTCAGCACCTTTCGTAGGGATTTGACAAATATGATAATTAATTCTCACTAACTGTTTTCGTTAACCACTAAAGCACGACAGTCAAATTCACAATAGCACCATTCAATTAAAAAACAACAAAATACTGTTTATTTTATAGGCCATTCAGTAAACACAAAAACATTCAAATTTTTTTGAAGTTGGCATGTGCATATAATGTATGTATTAGGGATTCTGTATTTTGTTTTGCAAAGGTTTCCACGCCTGCATAAAAGTTGGTTTGAATTTAAAAATGACAATTAATGGCCATTAATATTTCTCATTATTTCAATGTCAAAGTAGATCTTGTTCTAGACATTTTTACCTAGATTTTTGTAAAATGTAATAAAACTACCTATTAATAAACGCTACGTCAATAGTATCCAACACAGTATTTGTATAATATCATTAAAAGTAGTTATTTATAACATTTATGACACATGCTAAGTAAATGTCAAACATTTAACCTATTTGTTTTAGTAACTTTTTGTAAGTACATTCCTAGACAAAGATGAATTTTGGATGTACACTCATGACATTTTATAAATCAAAAGCCACTTTGTGTTTTTATGTTTACTGAACTGACTATACTGTCATCTACAGTCATCTGTTCTGTTGAAATCCGCCATTACACAAACCATTTGACGCTGTACGCGATTGCGCATTACCATTGAGTTCTAGTACTTCTGTACTATTCTATTTTCATATCTGTTGATCTTTGAACGAACAGTTTTACGTTACACGGTATTGGAATTATACTCGGTAGTTACATGCTGGAAGCTAATTTTAAATAAAAATTTCTACTTTGCAACGACATGATTAAACTTATCACTAACAGATGGCGACAAGAACTACCACTCGTAGGAAGACTGCCCGCACAGGATGTTAAAATTACACGACTGAAAACATTTACTCTAATTGTATATATAAATATAACACTGACATTACAATAACGCAAATTTTTGAAATCCGGCTGCCATGTGGTTAGCAGGATGATTAATGCAAATACAAATACAGTGTACTCCGAAGTTATTGAATATTGATTGATATTCTGCATTCACCTATAATATTAAATCTCCCACGTAAGTGAGTTTTCCTACGACTGACCACTCTGACTAGAAATGCAGTTTCTGGAGAATATTTTCCGGCGTTTGTAAACTGCAGCGGATCATTAGTGAGGGTATGTAAATTGCAGCGGGCACCGTTCAGGTAGTTTTTGGGACGTATGTAAATTGCAGCGGGGTCATAAAATTAACATTAACATTAATCGACAACTAATCACATCATTTCCCATCACACTTTATTCAGGCTTGGGACTGGCGAAATATACATATTAAATATACAGTGTGGTCCATTAAGTGTGCAACAAATGGGACATTTTTTTATTAGTTGTAAAACCGAAATTTAAATACCGCCAAAAGTTAGTGCATGTTCGATAACCATATCAGATGCCCTTAGAATGGCTTCACGTGAAACAATATACAGGGCAGGACAAAAAATATGTAATTCGTTCAAGAATAAAGTTACCTTATTTCAAAAAATATAGCAAAATTTTATTGAGGAAAGTTGTTTAGAATCAAAAGTTATGCTCAAATACAAAGTCACGGCCTCCTATTCAAATTTTGATTCTTTTTTTGTAAAATTTTGTATTATCCCCGTATGATACATATTTTTATTATTCTGATTTTATTAAAAGTTTTTCATATGTAAATTATTATTAGTAAAGCATTTGCCTTGTTAAAAATAATATTTGCGAAATTCTAAAGTTCTGTTAAATATCGTTGCAACAAACATGAAGTGGACGCTTACCTAAAAAAATATAAATCCAAGTAAATTTTACAAATACGCTTCAAGTTGCTAAAAGTTATTTAAAAAGGATGTGGTTGTGACTACTTTAAATACATATAAAATCAAAATAATAAAAATAGGTATCATACGGGGGTAATACAAAATTTTCCAAAAAAGAATCAAAATTCGAATAGGAGGCCGTGACTTTGTATTTGAGCATAACTTTTAATTCTAAACAACTTTTCTCAATAAAATTTTGCTATATTTTTGAAATAAGGTAACTTTGTTCTTGAACGAATTTCATATTTTTTGTGCTGCCCTGTATATTGTTTGACTTGAAGCCATTCTAAGGGCATCTGATATGGTTATCGCACATGCACTAACTTTTGGCCATATTTAAATTTTAATTGTACAACTAATAAAAAAATTTCTCATTTGTTGCACACTTAATGGACCACACTGTATATTCGGCGTGTTTAAAAATGATGGAAATCTTATTTCCACTTTTACTTCGACACGAAGTGTACGAAGTATTGAAATTCCCTCATATCGAAAACCACTCTGAGTCAAATATCTCTAAAATTTGAGCCAACCGACTAATGAACCCACTATATCAAATCTCCGTCTCGGCGGTGCGGATCTTTTGGTGAAGATCCCAGCCCACTAGATCAATCCCCCGTATTGGGGGGTGCCTAAACGTGCTGTGCGGGGGATGTATGTTCGTATGTGTACACGATTCCGGTCGCCAGGAACCTTCCTGAAGTCTTGGATCGTTTTCATACGATAGGTCCTCCGAAAATGAAGGCAACATCAACTTTTGAGCTATGGTCGTCGGCAAAAAAAATTTTTTTTTTTTGGATAAATAACTGGTTCATGGCATTTCATTGTATTAGCGAAACGGAGTGATGCTGAGTATCGAAGTATTCTTGGAAAGCACGGAAGGGCGCTTTTCTTGGGTGGGGGGTACCGTATATTTTTTAGACAAATAACATGCAAGTATTTTTGTGTTTTCGATATTTGTTTTTTTATTTCTTTTTAATCGCCAAATAAAATTACTTCTTGTGCATCACTGTATCGCTAAAGTGATGGCATACTTGCTGCAAGAAACTCAGTCTATTTATACGGGTGGCCATAAATATCTGAGATCCCGGTAGCCATGGAATTAGCTACTTATAAATGTTGGTTAGCATTATATTGCAATTACAATAAGTATTGGTACCTATGTAATGTAATAAAATGCAATAAGAGGAGAGAAATGTGCCCCGGATTCTGCAGTTTAGCTTACGACTAGATTATAAAAATCTCCTGTTCTAACTCCATTACTTATTGCAATCTGTAATAATTTTTGACAGATAGGAATTTCAGTTGTGATGACATTAATGACATTTAGTTTAGTTGGATTCATCACTTTAATAAAGTGGTGTTGATTCCAAAGGCAATGTGATATCAGATATTTATGGCCACCCGGTACATCCGTTTCTGTACGTGGACAAACGGACTTCTAAAAACTGTTGTTTATTCAACGTTTCGCGGTTCACTTTTGTGTTGCAGTCGATGCTCCTCATTTTGACGTAAGTTTCGGTCTGATATTCCAAGAGAGTTTGAACAAAGATGTTCAGATTTCGATAGAAAGTGCCGAAGTTTTTATTGAAATGAGAGTCGAACGACTCGTATGCATTAGTCGTTCGACACATCGAGGGAAAGAGAGCCTCTTCGGAAACGTAGGTGTCAACTAGATAATCCAAGTACCTTGAGACGCGTTGATCTTTGGGTTGTACGGCTCCAAGGTCAAACCCGAAGACTTCAAAGTTTCCTTTTTATAAACCTTGCAGCCGTCTGCTAAGAGCAGTTTTCTGCCGCGTTCGCTCTCAACAACCATTACTTTATTCATTTTAGCGTAGGAACGTTCGGTCTCGTTGATGAATGAATAGTGAGAATTTTTTGCAACAATTCGTCTATTTGTTAACACATCTTCAAAATGGAATACCATAAATTTTACAGTATGGAATTCCATCATTAGGCGCTCATTAGATCATGGTAATTACACGGCCCCCATCATTAACATGAACCCGCTGCAATTTTCATACTTTTTGGAGACACTACCTGGCTATTACATGCTAATGAGGATTAAGCCGCTGCAGTTTACATACGTCCATATTTTCGCCAGAAGGTAATGTTTTGCCGGTCGAGATCGGTAATAGTATCGAGAGATAAAAAAAAAACTGTTCCTCAGCGGGCTGTGGAAATTCAACATATGAATAATATGTTGGTGACCCTGTACGTCAATGTCAAATTCGAGGTTAGCAGGTGGTTAGGTTTTCCGTCAGTTTTGACACAAAATGACACAAAACCTAACCTGATAACCTCGAATTTGACATTGACGTACAGTGTCACCAACATATTATTCACACGTTGAATTTCCACAGCCCGCTGAGGAACAGTTTTTTTTGGATCTCTCGATATATGTATATGTATTACATACCGAGGCGGAAAAGATTCCACTCCTGTCGAGAGAGAACTATAGTTTACCGAGAGGCGATAGCACGCCTTTGGCTCGCCAGTCATATCCTTCTGTGCGCCAGTAAAAATCCTTTTACCAAACTAGTAATGTTAAATACTATTATCTTCATCCGTATTGTTATAGCCTCTTAACCAAATTAGAGAGTAGATCAAGAATAATATGTTGGTGTCACTGTAAGTCAATGTCAAATTCGAGGTTATCAGGTTAGGTTCTCCGTCAGCTTTGACACAAACTGACGCAAAACCTAACCTGCTAACCTCGAATTTGACACAAACTGATCAAAACCTAACCTGCTGACCTCGAATTTGACAGTGACATTACCATATAATGTAAAGTGACATTTCTATGCACGATTTTGAATTTAGTAAAATAGCACATTATTATACAAAATGCGAAAAAGATAAATACATATACATTCTTTTGCTTGAGAAAGGGATGGCACCAAAAAAGTATGTCTTGGTTATGTTGGCACATTAGGTGAACCTTGTGTTTGTATACTCGTATATATCCTTCAAAATCACTGGTAAAAACAACCTTTAAATGAAAATTTCCATAAAAACCAATACAGAAAAACTTGAGAGATCGTACAGAAACTTTTAAGGATGCGTAAGATGTGCCCATTACTTTGAAATTAATTGAAAATATAAGATGCATTGATGTCAGTATGACATACAGGGAGTTTATTACGAGGGTTGCGCCGAAAATTGTTACTTAAAAAAAATATTTATTGTTTTTCAAAATACTCGCCATTCAGACTAATACATTTGCGCATTCTTTGAAATCACTTTTTAAAACATTCGGAAAATTCATTTTCTGAAAGGTCTTCAAAAATTCTTTGAATTTCTGTAACTGCTGGATCTGCGCTGGAAAATCTTTTACCTCGCATCATTTTTTAACAGTTGGAAACAAAAAAGAGTCGCACGGCCCCAGATCTGGGCTATACGGAGGATGAGTTACCAATTTAACTCCCGAATCTTTCAAAAAATCCAATGTTCTGCTAGCAATGTGGGAGGATACGTGGTCATGATGGACTAAGATGTTACGCAAACCGGTCCATTGGCGACCAGTCTGTAATTTTTCCGAACATCTGTGGTAAAGCCACCTCGCAGTACCATTCAAAATTAATAGTTCTGCAATCTTCAAGTGGAATAACAGCAACAGGACCACTTCGGCGGAAAAAAACAGCAATCATTTTCTTATTGACGCTTCTGCCACGAATTACTACTGTTTAGTTGCAGGGTCTGTTTGATTCACACAGATGCGTGCATCAAAACCTTTTTGATTATAATTAATCACGTAATTCAAGTCATAACTGTTTTATCTCATTCAAAGGTCGTGGTAAAGCCAAATTTGCATCTTGCCGTATTTGTTTGCCTCTGTTAATGTTGGAAAGGAATTTGTAAGCTTCCCTTAATGGCTTTAAAGCGGATGGATACATTTTCTACTAGAACTTAAGCCGACTTAGCATATTTGGGAATCATGGGTTTATGGATTTCGTTCAATTGCCTCATTGAGAGAGCTTAGCATTAAGGTTTCTTAGAATAAGCATTTTTCCTAAATAACGTGCGATGCTCCGATTGGCTACGCAGGATCGCCTCAGCCAATAGTGTTTGAGCTTGCCCCTCCTTGAATTGGCGAGTTCGTCTCGCTGTAAATTCAGAGTCAGTTAGATTCAGAGCCTCGAGGAAGCAAGTTCAGCTATGCTTTGTGCTAGTTTGCGTTTCGGTCTAACTCCCTGGTAAAGTCGTTTCCAGGTTGTTTTGTGTTACGGTTACGCGCAATTCGCTATTTTCGCGTGGCCAATCCAAGCGTGTCACAACAGTTGAAGCTTTTGTAAAAAACCATCGGTCCATCAGTGACGTTTGTAATCGTTGTTACTCAATATACTCGTGTTTGTTAAGTCTTGTTTCACTCCAACAACTAACTGAACCCAAGTTAGGGTTATTAAGTGGCAGTTCCCGGCAATCCCATTGAACCGGAACTCGCAGTGGATTAATTGGGGGCCCCATTCGTGGAAGCCTCTTATCAAGTTAATCGTACAAAAAACAGGGTCGTAACTGTATACCCAAGATTCGTCACCTGTTACAATGTATGCCACTTGCTTCTAAGTTCCTCCGTCAAATTTTTGCAACATAAATTTACACCAGTCTACTCGATCCTGTTTTTGACTTTCTGAGAGCAAATGCGGTATCCAACGGCTTGCTAGCTTTCTTACCCCAAGATGTTTATGCAAAATGGTATTCACCGCCGAGGATCCAATCTTCACTTCTTCCTGAATCTCCATTCGAATACTATTTCGATTAGACTGAATCAAGCTTGCCACACGATCAACATTTTCTGAACAGGCAGCTTTCGCAGGTCTTCCAGGTCTTGCTTCGTCTTCTAGCAGCTCTCGCCCTCGTCGAAATTCGCGGAACCAATGACTAACAGCGGATAATAAAGGGGCAGCATCGCCAAAAACTGCTATCAAATTTTCATGGTTTTGTTGGTATCCTAACTGTCTTTTATAGTCATAGAAAATCATAGCCCGCAGTTCGCGGACTGCTCAGTTTAACTGAATTAAAAATGCACAACTACTTAACTTACACAATTTACTACGTTTCACAAGGAAATCGGAACGTTTGACAATTGTGTGTAACGAATGTCAACTAATGCGACATTCAGTTGTTCCAATTGTTTCTAGCCAATTGAGCTTCCATGGCCTGCTACTAACTATTAACAGAGCATCCATCGTATAACGCGCAATGTGTAATGCGTTTATTTTAAAATGCAATATGGAAACGTTACTGAGTATGTAAAAACATAATATATTCTACGAAGGATGGAATTCTGTTGATCAAATCTATCTATATACGTATATAAAAATCAATCGCCGTGTGTTAGTAACGCAAAAACTTGACTTGGCCGATTTGGTTTTGTTCGTCTTACTCCCGAGGCAGTTTAGCAAACAGGAAAATTCGGAAAAATCGAAAGGGAAAGCCGGAAAATTGAAAAATATCGAAAGTGTTGTTTTCTATACACTGTACGACTTTCTATTTGCAGTCATACTTTTATGATTCTGTGCTTAATGGTTTGAAGGGTCAGCGTCAGCTAGTGGTATAAAGACTTCAGTTTACAGCAAGTGTTTGATTCACACAGATGCGTGCATCAAAACCTTTTTGATTATAATTAATCACGTAATTCAAGTCATAACTGTTTTATCTCATTCAAAGGTCGTGGTAAAGCCAAATTTGCATCTTGCCGTATTTGTTTGCCTCTGTTAATGTTGGAAAGGAATTTGTAAGCTTCCCTTAATGGCTTTTAAGCGGATGGATACATTTTCTACTAGAACTTAAGCCGACTTAGCATATTTGGGAATCATGGGTTTATGGATTTCGTTCAATTGCCTCATTGAGAGGACTTAGCATTAAGATTCTAAGAATAAGTATTTATTCCTACGTGCGACGCTCCGATTGGCTACGCAGGATCGCCTCAGCCAATAGTGTTTGAGCTTTCCCCTCCTTGATGAGTTTGCGAGTTCGGCTCGTTGTAAATTCATCGTCAGTTAGATTCAAAGTTTCGAGTGAGCAAGTTCAGCTATGCTTTGAGCTGGGTTGCGGTCGTTCTAACTCCCTGGTAAAGAAGTTTCCAGGTTGTTTTGTGTTACGGTTACGCGCAATTCGCTATTTTCGCGTGGCCAATCCAAGCGTGTCACAACAGTTGAAGCTTTTGTAAAAAACCATCGGTCCATCAGTGACGTTTGTAATCGTTGTTACTCAATATACTCGTGTTTGTTAAGTCTTGTTTCACTCCAACAAATAACTGAACCCAAGGCAGGGTTATTAAGTGGCAGTTCCCGGCAATCCCATTGAACCGGAATTCGCAGGGGATTAATTGGGGGCCCCATTCGTGGAAGCCTCTTATCAAGTTAATCGTACAAAAAACATTGGTCCTTCGAGCCGGATGTGGAAGAAGCTAAAAAACGCGAGTGTACAAGTTTCCAGTAGCTGGTGGATGCAATCGCTCCAACATCATTTCGTCGGAGAGCGTCAAGAAGCTTCGCCAACACCAGGAAATTCAACCATCGAGAGCCTATACCGAGTCCAGTTCCCACGTCAAGCGGCAGCGATCGGCAGCGGGTTGGTTTTCTGTTCGTCAAGAAGTTACTACGTTCTCAAATCAAAAGTAAGTCCTTTTCCATTACACCTTCGTTTAGTGTTGTTTTTTGCTTGTGTCAGTCATGGTGGAAACTCGTTCGACATCAGCAGTCATGTCGGAAACTCGCGCTTTAACCACTCGATGCAAATTCATAAAAGCCCAAGTAGATTGTTTCAAAACTCTATTTCATAGAATTTCTTCGTCCAGCCCCGTGAACGCTCACGAGGTCGGCAACTTGTCAGAAGAGTTTAGTTGTTTCCAAAATTTGTTGGATGAGTATAAGAAGTCAATGGAGGGCCTAATGGAGGCCGACGCTGAACACTTTGATGAACTGTTCAATGAATTCGACTCTTTTATGACTCATTTTAGCGAGATTAGTAGCGCAGTAAAGGAATTCTTATCAAAAAATAAGATCGGTCCGGGTATAAAACCGAATCTAGGTCAAAATTCTTCGCAAAGTGGCCCTTCAGGAGAGCTCGCTGGATTAAGATTACCACCCTTAGATTTGCCTTCCTTTTCGGGGAAATTCGAGAATTGGGTTCAATTTCATGACTCCTTTACGTCGCTTATTCATAACAACGTTAATTTGACCAACGTTCAGAAATTTTACTATTTGATTTCTTCCCTTAAGGCAGAAGCTGCTAGTTCAATCTCGTCGTTAAAAGTTACCAACGATAACTATACCATTGCTTGGGACATTCTAGTCAAGCGATTTGAAAATAAGAAACTGATCGTAAAATCAAACATAAATGCGTTATTCAGTTTAAAGAACGTAAAAAAGGATTCACATTCGTCTGTTCAAAGGCTGCTCGATAGTGTAGTTAGAATTTTGGAAATTTTAAAGGCGTACGGGGAACCCACAGTCGACACCATACTAATACATATCATAGTTTCGAAGCTCAGCTCAGCAATGCAGACTGACTGGGAATTATGCAAACATGCCGGACAATTTCCTACTTTGCGAGAGTTGTTAGATTTTTTAGAGAGCAAAAGTCACTTATTAGGTTCGCTGGAAGCTGCGAAAATAGGTTCGAGTTTGGGAAATCAGGGATCCGAGCAAAAAAGTCATGCACGCGCTCATGTAGCCAGAGAGCAAGGTAATCACTCTTGTGATTTTTGCAAAAATAGTAATCATTCGATTAGCGCTTGCGAATCATTCTCAAAATTGTCGGTAAACGCTCGTATCGAAGAGGCGCGTCGTTTGAAATTATGCAACAATTGTCTCAAGCCCGGACATTTCGTGGTAAAATGCACATCGTCGAGATGCCGCGTATGCAGAAAAAAGCACCATACTTTACTGTGTTTGCGTCCAAAGCGCGACGCGCACGAAAATACTTCGTCGCCGCGTCCTGGACCGCCAGAATCCACCAGTGACGCACGGGAGGTCGGGGCCGTCTCCCCGAGCGAGGCACCCGTCGCATCCGTTTCAGCAGCTTGTAGCCGTCCTGCAATCGCGGCGCCAGCGCAAGTTTTATTGTCCACGGTTAGCGTATTCGTAGAAGGATCCTCCGGGTCATTTTCCCGGGCAAAAGCTCTTTTGGACCCCGGATCCCAACTTAACTTAGTTAGCGCCGACTTGTGTCAAAATTTGAAAATTGAGAAACGAGGTAATATCACCTCACTGTCGGGTGTTGGTGCCAGGGCTCTGAACGCTGAATTCAGAGCAAACGTTCGAATCCGCTCCCGTAACGGGAAATACGAGGACATTTTGAGCTGTATTGTGTTAGACAAAATTACGGACCCTCTGCCGGCCCTTTCTTTCTCGTTGAGGGATTTGAAGATCCCACCAAACATTGTGCTAGCCGATTCAGATTGTAATACACCGGGAAAGATTGATCTTTTATTAGGCGCGAATGTCTTTTGGCAAGTGCTCTGTCAGGGACAGGTGAAATTGGGCCCAGAGAAGCCATTCTTAACAAAAACTCTTTTTGGCTGGGTTTTAGGCGGAAACATGAACATCGAAAATCGAGCGCTCATGCTTTCAAATAGAGTTCATTTAAGTGTAGCCGGCATCGAGCACGGCATTCAGAGATTTTGGGAAATCGAGGGGGCTTACGGTTCATCAGGCCGACTCTCTGCTGATGACAAATTTTGCGAAGACCATTTTCAATCGACTACGAAACGGGCGTCGTCGGAGCCGCGTAGGTTCATCGTGAGCATACCTTTCAGTAAAGATGCTCCATCGCTGGGAGACTCGCGCGGTATAGCGTTAAAGCGTTTCTATTCATTAGAAAACAAATTGTCAAAAAATCCCGAGTTGAAAACCGCGTATTCCGCATTTCTCAAAGAATACGAGTCGCTTGGTCACTTGAGCAAGGTGGACGACGAAGCGAGCCTTCCTCATCCTAGGTTTTATTTACCACATTTGCCAGTCATAAAGGAGGACAGTTCAACGACCAAACATCGCGTTGTTTTTGACGGCAGTTGTGCGTCCTCCTCCGGAGTATCGCTTAACGACCTTCAACATAAGGGCCCAGTGGTCCAGCAGTCGTTGTTTGCAATTCCTTGTCGCTTTAGGCAATTCAAGTACGTGCTGAAAGCAGATTGCGCCAAAATGTATAGGCAAATTCTCGTGGACCCCTCGCAGACGCAATACCAATTAATTTTATGGCGTGACGACAAAACCTCAGCGGTAAAATGCTTCAAATTACTAACGGTCACCTACGGTACTAAATCAGCCTCGTACCTAGCAACTAGGTGCTTGATACAAATCGCCCAGGAAATCGAAGCATCGCTTCCAGAGGCCTCATTAAGAATTAGCCGGGATTTTTATGTAGATGACCTACTGACTGGTTTTGAAAATAGGGCGGAAGCCATAAAAACGCAATTCGAAATTAGTAGCGCTTTGTCGGGGTACGGGTTTGAATTGCGAAAGTGGGCATCCAACGACAGTGAAGTAGCTAGCGCCATTGGTGTAGATCGCGGCAGCATGGAGCCCATTTCTTTGACGGAAGACGCCACGGAGAAAACTCTCGGCATTTTTTGGGATACTCGGCGGGACGTGCTAAGTTACAGAGTAAACCCTAGCTGTTGCAAATCAGTTACCAAGCGGGCTATACTCTCTAGTATGGCTCAAGTATTCGATCCCTTGGGACTACTTGGTCCAAGCGTTCTAACTTTGAAACTTCTCGTGCAACGGCTTTGGCAGTTGAAGTTGTCATGGGACGAAACGGTGCCCATGGAGATGCGCTCCAGATACGACGAACTCCATTCTTCATTACGCTCTTTGGGCTCATTGGCAATTCCGAGACGGGTAATTTGCGATGACGTAAATTCGATAGATCTCCACGGATTTGCGGACGCGAGTTCTGTAGCCTATGGGTGCGCCGTGTATATACGTTGCGTTGACGCGCGCGGTAATGTCACCACCAATTTGCTTTGTGCTAAGTCAAGGGTCGCTCCATTAAAAACAATATCCTTGCCTCGTCTGGAGCTTTGCGCAGCCTTACTATTGGCTCGTTTGATTAAAACTATACTCGATTCCTCCGCATTTAAATTTGACCGCGTGTACTATTGGTCGGACTCCACCATAACTCTGCACTGGATAAATAAGGATGCGAGTGATTGGAAGACGTTCGTCGCGAACCGGGTGTCCGAGATTCACGAACTAAGCAATAGGGAAGAATGGTTTCACGTGCGTACAAATTGCAACCCGTCCGATATAATTAGCAGGGGAATGTTACCCCAGGAGTTACTCAACTCCCGCTTGTGGTGGCACGGGCCAGAGTTTTTGTCACAGGCGGACTTAAAACCCCAGCCCGTTAAAATTGATTCGGGTGAGCTAGCATTACAAGAGTCGCGCCCAATAGTGGCCACTCTTCACCATCGCGACCCAGAACTTGAACTTTTCAGGCGCTATTCCAGTTTTACCGGTGCCAGAAATCAGCTATCGGAATTAAAAAATATCCTGTCAGGCTCTAGTGAGCAATGCATAAGGGAGGAATTGTCGAAACATAGCATTAAGTGGAATTTTATTCCGGCACGCTCTCCGCACTTTGGCGTCATTTGGGAAGCGGGGGTAAAGTCATTGAAATATTATTTAAGGCGAATATCTTGCAATGCAAAGTTAACTTTCGTTGAGTATTACACCATGCTGACTCAAGTGGAGGCGATACTAAATTCCCGTCCACTCTGTGTTCTCCCTACCGACGCCTCATTCCCCGAAGTCCTTACTCCTGCCCACTTCTTGATCGGTCGGAAGCTGACTTCGTTTCCGGAAGCCCAACTCCAGGGCATACCGGAAAATCGTCTCAGCCGCTATGGGCTGGTCCAGCGGCTGTCCCAGCAGTTTTGGGATCGCTGGTCCCGGGACTACCTCCACCTCCTGCAGCGCCGGCCTAAGTGGAAGTCCTCCAGCACGTCTCTAGCCCCCCAGGTGGGCGACGTGGTACTCGTCCACGACGAGGCATCTCCAAGCTACCGTTGGCCACTGGCAATCATTTCGGCCACATATCCAGGAGCGGATGGTGTTGTGCGTGTGGTGCAAGTGCGCGATTCCCGAGGGAATCTCCTGAAACGCTCGGTGCGTAAAGTGTACATCCTACCCAAAGACGATCATTGCGATCAAGGGCAATAAACATTGACTTTGCTCTTAGTTGGTAGTTTTCGCTAATTGAACATTTTGCGAGGTTTAGTTGTTTCTTTGCTTGTATTCATGCTAGTTGTAAGTTATCTGTAAGACTCTTGGATTATCATCTGTCATTAGTTCTTGTTATGCATTTGATTATTTTGTAGTGTTAGATTTCAGTTTAATTTTGGGATTTAATCACGTCGTGCCATAGTCGGCACTTCGGGGGCGGCATGTTTGATTCACACAGATGCGTGCATCAAAACCTTTTTGATTATAATTAATCACGTAATTCAAGTCATAACTGTTTTATCTCATTCAAAGGTCGTGGTAAAGCCAAATTTGCATCTTGCCGTATTTGTTTGCCTCTGTTAATGTTGGAAAGGAATTTGTAAGCTTCCCTTAATGGCTTTTAAGCGGATGGATACATTTTCTACTAGAACTTAAGCCGACTTAGCATATTTGGGAATCATGGGTTTATGGATTTCGTTCAATTGCCTCATTGAGAGGACTTAGCATTAAGATTCTAAGAATAAGTATTTATTCCTACGTGCGACGCTCCGATTGGCTACGCAGGATCGCCTCAGCCAATAGTGTTTGAGCTTTCCCCTCCTTGATGAGTTTGCGAGTTCGGCTCGTTGTAAATTCATCGTCAGTTAGATTCAAAGTTTCGAGTGAGCAAGTTCAGCTATGCTTTGAGCTGGGTTGCGGTCGTTCTAACTCCCTGGTAAAGAAGTTTCCAGGTTGTTTTGTGTTACGGTTACGCGCAATTCGCTATTTTCGCGTGGCCAATCCAAGCGTGTCACAACAGTTGAAGCTTTTGTAAAAAACCATCGGTCCATCAGTGACGTTTGTAATCGTTGTTACTCAATATACTCGTGTTTGTTAAGTCTTGTTTCACTCCAACAAATAACTGAACCCAAGGCAGGGTTATTAAGTGGCAGTTCCCGGCAATCCCATTGAACCGGAATTCGCAGGGGATTAATTGGGGGCCCCATTCGTGGAAGCCTCTTATCAAGTTAATCGTACAAAAAACAGCAAGTATGTGGGTTATTACATGCCTTGTTGTTATTTCTGATGCTTTTTTTTCAATAAAATTGCGGTTTATGTCGTGTTCCACAAAAAAGACTCATTTAGGGTCGTACGCATTGGAAAGTTTACACTGCATTAAGTTTAATTGTATCAAGCAAAAAGGAAAATAAGAGTATAATAACCATACCGGTCAATGAAAATTGCATTTGTTAAGTGTTTTGTATATTTTTAGGAAAATAATTCAAGGTCAAAATGTAATTAGTTCTCTTTGACTTGGTAATTCATTTGCATCAATGTGTATATATCTCAAGTTACTGCACTCTTCAACTTAATCATGGCATGCTGCGAATGAGTTTTTTTAACACACGATATATTGCACATTAAAATAAATTCACTCTATAACATCTTGGCAATGTTAATTTTGGGGCCTTAGCTTCAGGGTTGGCTGCACAATTACCAAAGATAAATACATACACATTCTTGCTTGAGAAAAAGATGGCACCTTACAGTATGTCTTGGTTATGTTGGCACAATATGGGAAGCTTATGTTTGTATGTATCGTGTGTTTAAAAAAAACTCATTTGCAGCATGCCATGATCAAAATGATGTTTGCCGTAACTTGCGATACACCCATTGATGCAAATGAACTATAGGTCGTTTATTTTTTTAAAGATCCACCACCTGTTGCTTAATGTTGGCCAACGGAAAAATCACTAGTTATAGTTACTTTTGTGAGTTACAAATGGAAATTCTGCAAGTGAGCTGTCACCTTAATTTCATGCTTCAAACCGTCAAACAACACAGGCGCAACTCAGATAAAGTTCAATTTTCAAATTTTTGAATTATGCCTCGGAAGGGAAGGAATTTACTCGACAAGAAATTGAAAACCGCCCTATTCCAATGTTTTCTCGAACTGAAAAACCTAGTCCTTTCTTTAAGTATCCGACAGCTAGAAGAGAAACTTTCAAATATCTTTGCTGTGATTTCTTTGGGTAAAATCAACTTAAAAATTTTAAACACTAATTATTGTAGGTGTCCGCCGTATATTACACTCTTTTAATGCCGGCCAGGAAGTATAAACTTGCAAAACTTACGGTGGCTGTAAAAAATCTTCATTTTTTGATGACCATTTCTTTCGGGAAGAATTAGGTCGCAAAATTTATGATCATAAACGAAGTGGGGAATATTTCACTCTAACAAAATTGTTAAAATTTGCAGGGGATACTTTGCAGTATAAAGGATCCTGATCATTGTTATATAAAATTTTGAAAGGCATGGGCTATAAATAAATATAAAATGGAAAATAATAGAAAACTTCTTGTCGCAAGGCCATACATAGCGACAAAACGAATTAAATTCTTAAAAATAAATTTATCTACGACCACTACTAAAAGTAGGCCTTTTAGCGCTAGCTTGTTTCACTAAAAGTGACGTTTTATAGTTTACCGTGTTTAAAGAAATCCGCTGTTTACTTTTAGCACATGTGCTAAAAGTGAAGCGAGGTTCAAAACTACAATTTCGAACTGCAAGTGAAGTTGTAAAGCTATTCTAGTTGCTTCTTGCGTTACAGGTAAAGCGTTTTTGAAATAATTAAAGCGTTATGTAATGAATACAGTCATATGTGGAGTATCAATAATTACATTTCGTAACTCACCTTGACAGCACGGGCGTGGCCAAACAATCGCCACCGCGGCATAGGCTACTATTCATTATGACATAAATTAAAAGCGTCGCAGATGCGCACCTTTCTTAAATCGATATTTATGGATTAATAACGGTAAAATTAAGGTCGTAGATAAAATATTGTATGCAACGCGTGCTAAAAGTCGTTTATGCGCGAGACATGTTATGAAACTCAGCCTTCGGCTTCGTTTCATAATTTTCATGTCTCGCGCATAAACGTCGACTTTTAGCACTTGTTGCATAAATAGCTATTATGATACAAAGAAGATTTCCCAAACATAAAATTTGTATACTTGGACGAGACGTGGATATATAAAAACGGTTCTCCCACCAAGACGTGGGTAAATGAAAATCTTCCGACAACAAATTTTAAAATAAGAGAATCAGAAGGCGAGCGGTTCACAGTATTGCATGCTGGATGCTCTTCTGGATTTCTAGATGGATGTGGATTACTTTTAAGATCTTGTAACAATGACAGATATCACAAAATAATGACTGGCGATTTATTTAAAGAATGGCTTACGAATAGGTTAGGTCCAGCATTAACGTTCAAGGGCTTCAAAACAGTAATTATAATGAACAATACGCCATACCATTCGGTTCGTGTTGAGAAGCCCTCCCTTAGGCCTCCCACCCTATCATTGTGAATATAACCCCAGCAAGTTGGCTAGGGTTATTGCAAACAATATTACTACAAAAATATATATATGGAGACTGATGATCCAGAGCGAACAGCAAATTTGTGGATTGAAGCGTTGTGTTAGGACTATCCAATTTCACACCTGAAATGTCAAATTCGAGTTTTGCAGGTTAAGTTTTACGTCAGTCTGTGTCAAACAACAAACAAAACCTAACCTACTAATCTCGAATTTGACATTGACTGACAATACACTTCAGTACTGCCAAACGTATAACACATATCACAGCCTACCTTAATTGGTTTTTTTATTGATCTCTTGTTATATGTATTTATCTTTTTCGCATTTTGTATAATAATGTGATATTTTACTAAATTCAAAATCGTGCCTAAATGTCACTTTGCCATATGGCAATGTCACTGTCAAATTCGAGGTCAGCAGGTTAGGTTTTGATCAGTTTGTGTCAAATTCGAGGTTAGCAGGTTAGGTTTTGTGTCAAAACTGACGGAGAACCTAACCTGATAACCTCGAATTTGACATAGACTTACAGTGCCACCAACATATTATTCTTGATCTACTCTCTTCATTAGCGCACTCAGTGCGGTAATGAAGCTCTTAACGATACTTAATTAATTTGGTTAAGAGGCTATAACAATACGGATGAAGATAATAGTATTTAACATTACTAGTTTGGTAAAAGGGTTTTTACTGGCGGACAGAAGGATATGGCGAGCCTCTCGGTAAACGTTCTCCCGACAGGAATGGAATCTTTTTCGCCTCGGTATGTAATACATATACATATACTATTATCGATCTTGACCGGCAAAACATTAGGTATCTTCTGGCGAAAATATTTTCCAGAAACTGCATTTCTGGCCAGTCGTAGAAAAACTCACTTACGTGGGAGATTTAATATTATAGGTGAATGTAGAATATCAATCAATATTCAATAACTTCGGAGTACACTGTATTTGTATTTGCATTAATCATCCTGCTGCTAACCACATGGCAGCCGGATTTCAAAAATTTGTGTTATTGTGTTGTCTATGTTAAACTTATAAATAAATATATATACAATTAAAGTAAATGTTTTCAATCGTGTAATTTTAACATCCTGTGTGGGTAGTCTTCCTGCGAGTGGTAGTTCTTGTCGCCATCTGTTAGTGATAAGTTTAATCATGTCGTTGCAACTAAGTAGAAATTTTTATTTAGAATTAGCTTCCAGCATGTAACTACCGAACGAGTATAATCAAGTCGGTCTATATTGTTCCAGGCCATGACACTGGCTCTGTTGCCAAATTGTGTGCTAGGCCATTCCCAGACACACTAAGTTTTGTTTGTTTGAAATATATTTGACATTCAAATTATTTTGACAAGGCAGTTCGTATAAGTTACAAAAATGCTTTTGAATTGTTGCGTACCAAGCTGCAAGTCCACGTATACAGTTGCTTCATATGTTAGCGTGTTGAGGTTTCCATCTAATGAAAGGGTGGCTAAAAAATGGAAAGAAGTTTTGCATTTAGAGCACTGGCGGATTGGAAAGGCTAGTCTTGTGTGTGAAAAAGCACTTTAAAAAAACGAATATAAAGGGTAATAAGATGTAAAGACTTGTTCCGACTGCAATATCACTAGCTTCCAGGCAAGTGCAAGAAATTACTGTTTTAGATAAAGTCAAAATTAGTAGCAATGGAGAATTAGGTACCTACCCATTAGGAATGGTTTTTAAATTGGATATTACGGTGAAGTGACGCACTACGGTGTAAATAGCAGTGATTTTCTATATATTTTTTCTAACTGGCATACATCACAATGACAGAAACAGTGCAGTGGCAGATTGTTCATTTAGTGACCAAAACTAGTAATTTTTTGTTAAAGGTTGGCTAAGCCACGTTGCCAGCTTGTGGTAGGCCATTCCAAAGGTCACACTATAGGCCCAGTGTCATGGCCTGGAACAATATAGACCGCCTTGGTATAATTCCAATACCGTGTAACGTAAAACTATTCGTTCAAAGAAGATCAGCAGATATGAAAATAGAATAGTACAGAAGTATCTAAACTGAATGATATAAACTGATAACTAGAACTCAATGGTAATGCGCAATCGCGTACAGCGTCAAATGGTTTGTGTAATGGCGGATTTCAGCAGAACAGATGACTGTAGATGACAGTAAAAGAAACAGTATTTTGTTGTTTTTGAATTGAATGGTGCTAATGTGAATTTGATTGTTGTGCTTTAGTGGTTAACGAAAACAGTTAGTGAGAATGAATTATCATATTTGTCAAATCCTTACGAAACCAAGTTATACTCATCATACGGCTTACATTTGGACACATGAGAAATTTCTTTATTATTTATTTATCGAAAAATATTGTTCTTGATAAACGTCTCCACATCTTTAGGGTTATCAACATTGAATCGAAGCTGACTCGAAGAAAATAATTTTAGAAGGAGGAAAAGCGGGGGATAACATTAATGAAAAAGATCAAAGTGAAATAGTTTTTACATTATAAGGATATGATTCCAATAATTATTTTATATTTTTTACAGTAGCAGAACATAATTACTGACCTTTGTAAATCGTAGGAATTAAATAGCAAAACCATTTTTTATATTTCATAACAATATTTAAAAATCTCAGAATTAAACTATTACGAAACTACATTTTTCTTTAAAAAATAAAAATTTCCTAAAATTATATTTGTCTCTTTGGCCACTTTTTGCCAACGAGTTCTGCTCTGGAGCTTTTAACTCTGGAGGGGTCGAGCACTGAACCATTACGCGAGGGTTCGGGCGTGAGCATTTTTCTCACATTCTGTTTTTCCATCATTTTGGCTTAAATCAGACTACACAGCTTGATAATCAAATAATTCAACAGAACGTTATAAACATCGTATATTATAGCAACTGATTTTGATTAACTGAAAATATAAGTAACTAAGGTCTATTCGGTGGATGATTTACTTATATCGTTCTTCCCAGAACATTGTGGACATAAAAGTAATATGATCTGTGGAAATAGCTACATTGCACAGACCAAAATTTTTCTTCCACTAGCGGTTTTTTCTTCTGGGGCAAAATCACAATAATCTGAATTTCTTTCTGACATGTGATGCATTGGTTCTGGGGCTCCCAAAAGATGACCGATTCGTGATCTAAGGTCACACGGCAAAGATAAAATATGGTTTGATTAGTTCTTGAGCTAAGTTTTTGAGACAGATTCGGCGATCTTGAATAATTTCCGCATTGGTTTTGAATATAATTTGAGAGTTGGTGCCTCCAACATCCAGCAAAGTGACGAATATTCTCAATGGCCAACGGCAACAGAATCTGGATACTGAATAGATAGACTCCATCTGGTCGACGACAGCCACACCCTTCTTTTGTGAGGTTATAGAACGTTATTATTTGGGGCTTGCATAAATCGCCAGTGTCTGAATCAATTTCTCTACATTATGTAATCTAGACAAACCTAAAACTTTCTTGTTTCGTTTTAGCTTATAAAAAACAAGAACAACATACTACTTGGAATTGGCCTTTCCTTTGTATTCACGAAAATTAGTGATATGTATCTTCTTGTTTTGTCGTAGCTTGCCCACAATGGTTTTCGTACTATCTTCTGCATATGAATATGCTCTATCCTTTTGGCAATTGCAAGCACAGCACCCTAGATAAATAACAAACCACGCTTCTTTTTGTTTTTAAAAACCTATGATTTTCAAAAACGTATGTGTTTGATTAATACATTTTTTTATGAATGACACGTAAACGTCAAACTTAATCATTTTAAGTTTTTTACATGAAGTTGCTATATTGCAAGGAAGTGCATTCGTTTAGTTTCTAGAAAAAAACATTTAAATTGTGAAGAACTCTTGCAAATTATAGCCAAGGTGCTGAAGTGTATCGTGCGTGAACAACGCCTACCTTGATTACAAAACTACGCTTCGCAATTTTTATTTATCATTGCAGGCGAGGCGTGTGTAAAAACCAGTGATTTTGAAGGATATACAGGGTGTAAAAAAAGTCCGGAATATAGCAAATATTTAAAAACTACTGCAGATGAATTTTTCAAAATTGCCAGACTTATATAGGTAAAAATGGCGCATCTAGGAGAGACAAAACCGTTTCTGTAACTGTACAGGGTTAGTCAGAAAAAATACCAACTTTTGTATTTTAAATTGGACACCCTGTATATTACCGAGGAATCAAATACTCCTCCAAAAGACAAATTCAACGATATAGGATTTGAGGGATTTCTTGATTAAAAAGACTTAAAAAAAACTAATTTGGAGTAAATTAACAAGAACACGGTGTAAATAGGAAATACATGAAGATTGGATACAAATTACTTTATAAGATGTTCAGGGGATCTAGCAGGCGACTCAATTTCGCCTCTCCTCCCTATCCACTGATTTGGGAACATTTGGTTCAAAAATTAGCGCACCTGTAAACCAAAATGAGCGGGGGCGCCATCTTGTTGAAACCAGATTTTGACAGATAACGGCGTAATGGTTCAGTGCGCGACCCCTCCAGAGTTAAAAGCTCCATAGCAGAACTCATGAGCAAAAAGTGGCCAAAGAGACAAATATAATTTTACGAAATTTTTATTTTTTAAAGAAAAATATAGTATCGTAATAGTTTACTTCTAAGATTTTTTAATATTGTTATGGAATATAAAAAATGGTTTTGCTATTTAGTTCCTACGATTTACAAACGCCAGAAACTATGTTCTGCTACTTTAAATAATATAAAATAATTCTTGGAATAATTTCCTTATAATGTAAAAACTATTTCACTTTGATCTTTTTCCTCCTTCTAAAATTATTTTCTTCGGGTCAGCTTCGATTCAATGTTGATAACCCTAAAAACGTGGAGACGTTTATCAAGAACAATATTTTTCGATAAATAAATAATAAAGAAATTTCTCATATGTGTCCAAATGTAAGCCGTATGATGAGTAACTTCTTGGTTTCGTAGGGATTTGACAAATATGATAATTTATTCTCACTAAGTGTTTTCGTTAACCACTCAAGCACAACAATCAAATTCACAATAGCACCATTCAATTCAATAACAACAAAATACTGTTTCTTTTACTGTCATCTACAGTCATCTGTTCTGCTGAAATCCGCCATTACACAAACCATTTGACGCTGTACGCGATTGCGCATTACCATTGAGTTCTAGTTATCAGTTTATATCATATAGTTGAGATACGTCTGTACTATTCTACTTTCATATCTGTTGATCTTCTTTGAACAAACGGTTTTTCGTTACACGGTATTGGAAGTATACTCGTTTGGTAGTTACATGGGGGAAGCTAATTCTAAATAAAAATTTCTACTTAATTGCAATGACATGATTAAACTTATCACTAACAGATGGCGACATGAACTACCTTTCGTAGGAAGATTGCCCGCACAGGATGTTAAAATTACAGGACTGAAAACATTTAGTTTAATTGTATATATGTATTTATAAGTATAACACAGACATCACAATAACTCAAATTTTTGAAATCCGGCTGCCATGTGGTTAGCAGGATGATTAATGCAAATATAAATACAGTGTACTCCGAAGTTATTGAATATTAATTGATATCTACATTCAGTTATACTATTAAGTAAATCTCCCACGTAATTGAGTTTTTCTACGACTGATCATAAATGCAGTTTCTGGAGAATTTTTTCGCCAGAAAGTATTGTATTGCCGTTGCCGGTCAAGATCAGTAATAGTATGTTACATACGGAGGCGGAAAGGATTCCATTCCTGTCGAGAGAACTATAGTTTATCGAGAGGCGATAGCACGCCTTTGGCTCGCCAGTCCTATCTTTCTGTCCGTCAGTAAAACCTTTTTACCTTTTTAAATACTATAACATTACTAGCTTGGTAAGAGGGTTTTTACTGGCGAATAGAAGGATATGACTGGCGAGCCAGTCACCTTCTTGAGCCAGTAAAACCTGTTACCTTGCGTGTATTGTTGAATATTTTATTTGTTACTCGCTTGTAAATAACTAGAAATGTACCATTTATTCAAAATGTTAAACTGACAAGCAACTAAATTCATCAATATGACACATACTAAGGAAGACAACTCTGGCTTTGCACGCTATCATTTATCTATGAGCACGCTTGTAAAACTGACAGTTAACTTGTACAGATTTTACAAGTTAGTAACTTTTTAAAATAAACTTTCTTGATTAATACAGTGACTTGATAAATTGATGTTTACAAGTGAGGAAAATACTATTATTCGCAATCATCTATACTTAATTTTAAAAATAACTACAATTGAATTCTGAGTAATAAATATCCTGATGTAGCAAATGTTTTTGTTACCATGAAAACAAAACAATTATAATAACTGTCAAACTACACAAAAAAGAAAGAGTGTCGTCGGCTCAAAATCAGAAAGATAATAATAATATTGCTACCTGTTACTTCTAATTCCATACGAGAGACAGCAGAAATGGCATCCGAAAGTTTGTTGCCTGAAAAAACCAGGGCTGAAAATATGAAGTTGTCTACCAGGGATTTAAAGTTTGGTGTAGAGCCACAGAAGTGAATACTGCTTCTTCAAGTATTATCCATTTACTTGACATACGCACTGTCAGTGTCAAATTAAAAAAAAATGTCTTTATACTTCAAAAATTATGCGTTTTTTACTAGACTGCACATTAATTTATATATTGCGCTTTCATACAATCCTAAGCCAGGCATAGTAACTTGAATGCACAATCCTGAGCCATCACGACAGTCCTAAGCCAGTATACTGGCTCAGGATTGTTTTCCATGCTTTTCGACCGTACGATGTCGCTATGAGTGCGTACCCTCAATCTTAATTTGGCTCAAGTTTGATAGAATCTGCAAATTTTTAGTTCCGCGTTTTGCCATAGGGGCGCTGCTGGTAGTGGTGGCGTATATGTGTAATGTGTAAAATTACGTACAAATCTGAGCCAAATATATGCTTACAAAATGGCAACAACGCATTCATATTATGTGATTCCCAGATGCATCAGTGGCTTCATATTGTGTGCAACGAGTGATACTGCATGTATATAACCTTTATAATGTCTACAAGAAGTAGTGTCATACTAAATTTAGCTATTTTGTTTTTAAGCTAAGTTCAGAATGTGCTGTTTCAAACAGAATGCCTTTCAAATTAGCACTTTGATTATACGACGCAAAATTGTGCAATTCAATCTGTACTCTTTATAATGAACTGCATGCTGTGTTTGTAAAAATTGCATTTGATTTAGCTAAACTACGATTGATTTTTTAATTTTTATTTACCCAAAAAATTACTATAACTATTCAATTCACCTGTCGTCTGTCAAAAAGTGACCAATGAAAATTCAGAATTCTGACGTTTCTTGACCAATCAAAAAAATAGCAGTGGATATATCTTCCTAGAAGGTATTCAAGTGACTATTTTAAACAAATGTGATTTTTATTAGAAAAAGTTAATATTAGCAAAGAGCATATAATTATATGCTCTTTGATATTAGTGTTCTGTTACTATAGAAATTACGTAGTTTGTTGCTAGATTTACTGAAAACTAATTTGAAAAAGTAGTTGGTTCATTAAATAGTCCCTCGAATACCATTCTTAGTCAAAGTTAAGTAGATTATTTTTGCGGTCGTATCACTACTCATGTCCATTGCGCTTGGAATTAGGACTCGTGCTAGCGCACTCGTCCTAATCGTACCAAAGCGCAATGGACATTCGTGACACCACCACAAAAATAGTCGACATAACTTCGACTACTCATGGTATTATAAGTGATTATTTTTTGAACAGTCCTATCAGCCAATAGTAACGAGAAAATTTTCAAATCCACCAATAGCATCAAAATTACACTTACTATTTGCTAGTAGCATCAAAATTACATTGATTATTTGCTAGTAGCTGATTACAGCGAAAATCGTATGACACTCATTAATGACCAATAGAAAAATTAGTTCAGGAGCCGTAACCGAGACAACAACAAAATTTCTTGGAAATTTTTTGTAGGTAGACCAACCTAACTGTGAGGGTTTGTGGCGTTACGATTTTCTTACTGAATCTGCATTCGAGCATTAACTCATATCCGGAAATTATTTTCGTGCATTCCAACAACGTCCTAATTTGCCCTCGCGTCCCGCTCGGGCAAATTAATACGACGTTGTTGGACCGAACTCAAAAACATTTCCGGAAATAATTAATGCTCTTATGAGATTATATGTGACTATTTTTTTCACAAATCATTCAAATCGTTCTTCTGCTGTAACACAACTAGCTAAAAGTAGAGTAGGTGAGCAGTAGTTGTTAAAAATAACAGGACACTCATCTAGAGGCTCCATCAAACCCTAATTACAACTTGGACGGTTAAAAAGTGATCACGCCGAATACCGAATACCACTCGTGGATTTCGTCCATTTGTGAGATTTCTTAATAGCAACGAAGATTTGTGGATCTAGTTAAAATTATCAAAAATTGTCACCACTTATGTAATTACTGTTGATTATTTCCTTCATATCCATAATAATGCGTAATCACCACGGTTTCTGTGAGATTAATAATGACAAAAATTTAAACGTCAAAATTTAACCGCGGTTAAAAACGTGTTAAAATTTAATCGCTTGTGCATAATTTTAACATGATTATTAAAGGTGCTTCGCCAACTGAGTTTTATCTATTTATTCGGGAAATAATCACACCGAATATCCAGTGTGCATATAAACTAGCCTGAATACCTTTTTACGATTTTCTGTCAAACTGTTTTGCTCTGAAGAGCAAATTTTCTGGCCCAAAATTTTTATTGAGCGGCGAATTGAGTTGAAATTTTTTTAGCAAAACATTGTGACAGCAAACGTCAAAATGTAATCGGCTATTTTAATGCACTTGGGATATTCCTGTTTATTTTTTTTAAATAAGACAATTGAGAAATTATAGACCTCCGAACTTTTTGGAACTTTCAACTAAATATTTTTCAGCTCTAAGGATTTTCAACCAAAAGACAAACTGCTCAGAGTGATGAACAAACAACGTTACTTCTTAACACACTTTATATACATCACCAATTACTAAAAACTGAATTATTTCCACATATGCGGGCAGATGAGGTAGCATTAACTGCTAAAAAGATCCGTTGACATGCTTATTCCTATATAAAAGAACGTAAAAGTAAAGGCAATTTGGATTTGGTTAGGCAAAATGAGATACCAATGTCCAACTCAAAGAATTAATAATATTACAAAAGTTAATTGAATCACAATGGGCTGCACAATCTGCTACAAATTTGAATGAGAATGGATGGAATAAAGAAGAACTAATTCTTCCTTCTACAGATATAAAGAAACTAAATGAATTTTTAAAAGAAAATGTTGACAAACATTATAGTATTCTGAAAAGGTAGCCCAAATATTTTAGGGCTTACACGTTTCTTAAGGAAATATACCCAAATTCTACTATTGAACCGAAGACGTCCTGCGGAGGTGGCCCAATTAAAAGTTGAGACATACACATCAATATTTGGAACATCGCAAAGAAAACGAACTTGCCAAAGGCTTGTCTAAAACTGAACGGATTCTATTACAAACCTACAATCGTATAGTAATACGAGGAAAACGAGGAAGAGGAGTGCCGGTTATTCTGTCCCATGTCATGAAAGAACATTTTGATTATCCAATTAACATTCGTGGCCATTTTATTAGCCAGAATAATTATGTGTTTCACACTTGTGGAAATAATTGCGTCGATGGAACGGAAATATTACAAAAGTACGGGTACGCCAACAATTGTGGAGCTACACAACCGTTCAGTATTACAGCAACACGCCTTAGAAAACGTTTGACGACTGTTTGTCAGTTATTGCAATTTTCGGAAGGAGACTTAAAACAGTTGTCCAAATTTTTGGGTCGTACTGTGATACACTGCGAACCCATTGCATCAAACCGCTACAATTTCAAAACTGCTTCTGCTAATAGCGACATTAACATCGATCTCAGTCCTGTATATGAAAATACGGCAAACATTCTTGAGGAGATGTCTGCAATTTAATGTACTTCAGCAGCAGTCCCATCCACTTTATCGGCTACTAAAACTTGTAAAATGGATAGAAAAGAAACAAAAAAGACAATAAATAAAAGCGAAGACACTAAAAAAGAAATTTCCCAAAAACGAAGCAAGATAAATAGGAAGAAAGGGGTTCCTCACCAGCAACAGCCTTGGTCGGCAAGACGAAAGGACGTGCTAGTTAAATATTTTGCTAAACACATTAAGAACAAACAGCCACCGAAAAAGAATGTGTAATACTTATATTATCTGATTATTTTTTATAGAACTTTTATACAGTTTTTTATATTTCAGGCTCCTATAATAGCAGTACTCACTGAAATGAGTGAAAAAACAGGTCCATATACGCTTCCTTAAGAAGATATTACTCCTTGAAGTTTGTAAAAGATGGTCAATTTTCGATGATGCTAAATTAATCACTGTTTATGAAAAATAGTTCTTTTAATCAAAATTGTTCAGAAGCACCCTTTTTAACATAATTTAGCCGGGCTCCAATGGCTAAGCATTCTGACTACTGATTTAAGAGTAGAGAGTTCGATCTCCGATCCCAGTCAGATTTTAAAAAAATTAAAAATCCGGATGAAAACTTCTACAGAATGCCATCATTTGGAAGTGATGTAAAGCCCATGTTACTAAGATGTGCAGCTTGTAAAAGATCCCTTGCTAGTGTTGGAACTCTTTAGTCACAGCGAAATTCTAAGTAACACTAAAGTACCTGGTACTCTGCATGCCTAGACCTTTTCCACAGGGTTGGCAAAAAGGGCCTATGAAGGCCTACTTGCTTGACATCAGTCTCCCTACAACAAATACTAACTACTACTAAAATAATTTAGAATTTATACAAGAAAATGTAAACGTAAAATTTGCGAAAAGGTGTGCTTTATTGCTTAAAACTTAAATAAGAGGGCACTTTTTGAGTATAATTCACAACGCAAAAATGCCATAAAAGTAGAAAAATTGTATGATTCACACATTCTGAAATATAACCTTTGATTTAATAATTGTATGAATAAACGGCTGTCGTTGAGGTTACAATGTTGATAGGAAAATAAATGCAGCCAAAATGTTTTCAATAAAACATTCAAGGTTTTTAAATTTAATTACGTACATTTTGTTTGCATAGCAAACTTGTTCAAATTCATCATGAAATATTCATATTAAGAAAATCATATTAGATAACAGCAAAATTTATCCTTGGAAAAGTTAAAAATGAGATTAAACAAACATTGAAATTAACATTTGTAAAAGGGAGGAAGGAGCGTTAATTCCTATAAACTTAAGGCCAAACACGTTGATTTTACATTATAACTGACTGCATCGAAATGCTACGGTGTAACTTTTTGCTTCGAATAAATATATCAAATTACGAAACATTACTCAAAACAACATGCTACATATCGCTTAATCGCAAAGGCTGGATATGGCATCACTGTAATGGCTCAGATTTGTATACAGGTTTTGGTAGTACGAATATATAAGGCTTCCAATTGCTTGAGTTTGGTATGGCTCAGGAATACTGGTTTTTCTAATAAATATACAAATTAGTATTTATTGATAATTCTGGAATATATATTGCGGCTAATAGGTTACTTAGTTCAGTGGAATTCATATATTACACAATACAGCTTGAAACTTTACTATTTCGTGGTGGTCTGGAATTGTACGGTTCGTCTATTGGTTCAGGAAGGATATAAAGAGCTATATATATATATATATATATATATATATATATTAATATTACGAAGGTTTTCGCGGCTGATATGTATTAAAGGTAAACATTTCAGGGTGTCATACCGCTTAATAAATTTGAAGATTTCTTCAACTGGTTGAAGAACATCTTGAATGGCGTTTGGGGTTGGACGACGTTTCGACGAAATCACATTCGTCATTTTCAAGTCCTTGTAGTCCGGGTTTGGCTTCTAGTTATGCGGCAACACGACGGACTGTCAACTTGATGCACAGCTGACTGAATAGGTTGTTTATCAATTACTGTGGCAACTAGCATCGAGGGAGCTGTACTGCTAGGACGGATGGCTGGTGTTCGCAGAGAATGGCCGGCCGTTGCTTGTAGTAACGTTGGTAACCACGATGCAGGTAATCGGCTTGTGTCGTCGCGGAGGACTTCGAATCGAAAGCACTGGACAGCACCATTTACAAACCGAAACTTTGGCTTCGGTATGTCGATGATGTCTTTGCCATATGGGGTCATGATAAGAATCGACTTGCTGATTTCCTTACCCATCTCAATAGCATCCATAATAAGATCCAGTTTACGATGGAATTGGAGAAGAACAACCACCTTCCATTCCTAGACGTTCTCATCACCAAGAAGAATGGAAAATTGGGGCACACGGTTTATAGGAAGACCACGCACACCAATCGCTACCTAAATGCCAATTCACACCACCACCCTGCTCAACTACAATCAGTCCTGACAACACTGGTTTGTAGATCAAGAAGGATAGCCGACAAGGAGAATACAAGACAAGAATTAGCAACCCTTGCTCGAGTATTCGAACAAAATGGTTATGGCAGAGCAGCGATTAGGAAAGCGTTCCGACCACCGAAGACCAAAACGCAAGACGCAGAAGAGGAGAGACCTTGTGGCACGGCGTACCTGCCTTACATCCGAGGCACGACAGAGAAAATCGGAAGAATCCTTAGAAAATGTAACATCAGGACAACCTTTACCACGGATAGAAAAATCCAGTCCATACTGAGGAATCCTAAAGAGTACATCCCTTTGGAAAACCAAGGAGTCTACGAGATACCGTGTCGGGATTGCGATAGCAGCTACATAGGCCACACCAACCGGAGAATAAAGGCACGCAAGGAGGAACATCAGAATTATGTTAAGAAGATGGAACACACTTCATCGCTAGTGCATCATATATGGAATACTTCGCACACGATTGATTTCGACAACACCAAGAGCATTGCCAGCGTCGAACACAAAGACGCATGCATCATACGAGAAGCCATCGAAATCGTGAAACGTCCGAATTGTATGAACACCCGCGACGACACAAGCCGATTACCTGCATCGTGGTTACCAACGTTACTACAAGCAACGGCCGGCCATTCTCTGCGAACACCAGCCATCCGTCCTAGCAGTACAGCTCCCTCGATGCTAGTTGCCACAGTAATTGATAAACAACCTATTCAGTCAGCTGTGCATCAAGTTGACAGTCCGTCGTGTTGCCGCATAACTAGAAGCCAAACCCGGACTACAAGGACTTGAAAATGACGAATGTGATTTCGTCGAAACGTCGTCCAACCCCAAACGCCATTCAAGATGTTCTTCAACCAGTTGAAGAAATCTTCAAATTTATTAAGCGGTATGACACCCTGAAATGTTTACCTTTAATACATATCAGCCGCGAAAACCTTCGTAATATTATTATACGTCTCTACGGGGAGAATATATTCCATCAAACCAGAAGTTTTGAAAAACTGCGGTCCAAGAAATGTAAAAATCTATGCAATTTGACATTCCTGCAACGCTGCAGAGATCAGAACATCATCCCGACCTGTGCTAGATTGTCATTCCATCGAAAAACGTATCGGACCACGAACATTCTGAACAAGGCAAGTGCTGCTCTTCTTCGAGATTCCATCAAAGAGACGAGACACATTTTGGCCAAAATAAATAAAGAACTTCTTGATTTGCATCTTCACCTCAGCGGGATCATCCACCCTATGATCTGGAACATCATCGACCAATTAGCAGACTTTCGAGCGGAAACTGACAGAAACCTCTACACGATAAAGCAAAGGAAGAAATTCGACCATCTTTATTCAACGCAAAAAGGGTATCGTACTACTAATCTGGATATGTCTAAAGTTGTCCGTAATATTTCTGATATTACTTTGGATGAATCTGCGATATCTGCACTTGCTAAAGGTTTCAACTACGCCATAGCTCCAAAACGTATTCCAGTGGAATCTATCATCTGCGGAGTAGAAACTGCGATTTCGAGACTGGATAAGAATACCGCCGATCTCATCCGACAAGATACCTCTCGAATCTTACGATTGGCTAAACCACCCAAATCGAATCTATCCCGTGATGAATCTTTGGCACTCAAGAATCTTCGTCAGAACAACAACATCATTATTCTTCCTGCAGACAAAGGAAATGTCACCGTTATCATGAACAACGATGACTACCACTCTAAAATGATTTCTTTACTGCAGGACAGTGCTTACAAATGTATCTCCACAGATCCAACAACGTATTTGGAGAAGACCACCAAGTCGAAGATAAAGGAGAGTAACATAGAAACTGAAGTGCAAAATCAACTTATACCTAGAGAAAAGTCGTCTAAATGTCCCAAGATATACGGTCTCCCAAAAATTCATAAGGATGGAACACCGCTTAGGCCTATCGTTAGTTCCATAGGATCACCTGTCCAACGACTTGCAGCGTTCGTAGCTAAACATCTGCAGCCGCATGTGGCAGATGCGGCTTCATACGTTATGAATTCTACCCACTTCATCGAGATGCTGCAAAAGGTGAAAATTACACCGACCGATATCCTCGTGAGCTTTGACGTCGTCTCTCTGTTTACTAAAGTGCCAGTTGCCGAAGCTCTAAAAGTCATTAAACAGAAATATGATCCACCTCAACACATCATCAAACTTGCCGATCATTGTCTCCAGAATACATATTTCATCTATAATGGTCAACGCTACAAGCAAGTAGAAGGAGCGCCGATGGGTTCACCTTTGTCTCCCGTCATTGCGAATCTCTTCATGGAGGACTTCGAATCGAAAGCACTGGACAGCACCATTTACAAACCGAAACTTTGGCTTCGGTATGTCGATGATGTCTTTGCCATATGGGGTCATGATAAGAATCGACTTGCTGATTTCCTTACCCATCTCAATAGCATCCATAATAAGATCCAGTTTACGATGGAATTGGAGAAGAACAACCACCTTCCATTCCTAGACGTTCTCATCACCAAGAAGAATGGAAAATTGGGGCACACGGTTTATAGGAAGACCACGCACACCAATCGCTACCTAAATGCCAATTCACACCACCACCCTGCTCAACTACAATCAGTCCTGACAACACTGGTTTGTAGATCAAGAAGGATAGCCGACAAGGAGAATACAAGACAAGAATTAGCAACCCTTGCTCGAGTATTCGAACAAAATGGTTATGGCAGAGCAGCGATTAGGAAAGCGTTCCGACCACCGAAGACCAAAACGCAAGACGCAGAAGAGGAGAGACCTTGTGGCACGGCGTACCTGCCTTACATCCGAGGCACGACAGAGAAAATCGGAAGAATCCTTAGAAAATGTAACATCAGGACAACCTTTACCACGGATAGAAAAATCCAGTCCATACTGAGGAATCCTAAAGAGTACATCCCTTTGGAAAACCAAGGAGTCTACGAGATACCGTGTCGGGATTGCGATAGCAGCTACATAGGCCACACCAACCGGAGAATAAAGGCACGCAAGGAGGAACATCAGAATTATGTTAAGAAGATGGAACACACTTCATCGCTAGTGCATCATATATGGAATACTTCGCACACGATTGATTTCGACAACACCAAGAGCATTGCCAGCGTCGAACACAAAGACGCATGCATCATACGAGAAGCCATCGAAATCGTGAAACGTCCGAATTGTATGAACACCCGCGACGACACAAGCCGATTACCTGCATCGTGGTTACCAACGTTACTACAAGCAACGGCCGGCCATTCTCTGCGAACACCAGCCATCCGTCCTAGCAGTACAGCTCCCTCGATGCTAGTTGCCACAGTAATTGATAAACAACCTATTCAGTCAGCTGTGCATCAAGTTGACAGTCCGTCGTGTTGCCGCATAACTAGAAGCCAAACCCGGACTACAAGGACTTGAAAATGACGAATGTGATTTCGTCGAAACGTCGTCCAACCCCAAACGCCATTCAAGATGTTCTTCAACCAGTTGAAGAAATCTTCAAATTTATTAAGCGGTATGACACCCTGAAATGTTTACCTTTAATATATATATATATATATATATATATATATATATATTGCAGTTGTTATACAGCTATTATGGCCGTCTCCTGATTCCCAAAATCCACTTCTTCCGGTCTTGCCAATCATTTTCTTGAAGTCCGCGTACTTCCATGGCTTCATTAATTTCATGCTTCCAGCATCTAGGTGGCCTTCCTCGTTTCTTCTTTTCTGGTGGTACCCATGTCCACAACCTTTTCGGCCATCTGTCCTCCGCCATCCTTTGCATGTGTCCATACTAAAGTAATTTCTTAGTTTGTATGGTATCTATAATACTTCCTTGAACGTTCATCCTTCTCCTTATTTCGTCATTACGTACATTCTGGAGTCTGGATACGCTGCAACTTCGACGCCAGAAATCCATTTCCAGGGCATTAAGTCGTTGGTTGTTCCTTTTGTTCATTTCCCAGACTTCGGACCCATATGTTGCAATGCTTTCAACGATTGTCTTGTATATAGTAGTTTTTGTTTCTTTTTTGATATTTTTATTTCAAAGGACTGAGTTCAACTGTTTGATTGCCCTTTTTCCCTGTCCTACTTTATTTATTATATCTTCGTTACTTGTTGCGCTGCTTGTAAAAGTAACCCCCAGGAATTTAAATTTCGAGCAGGTCCTTACACTTGATTTGCCTAGCATGATGTCATTTCCAATTTCTCCTACCACTAGATATTCTGTTTTATTCAGGTTTATTGTTAGACCCCATTTGCTGTATTCATCTTGCAATTTACGTAGTATGTAAGAGGCATCGTCTTCATCGGATGCTATCGGCACTTGATCATCCGCGAAGAGTAGAGTGGATAAAATATTATCGCCGATAGGTACACCCATACTACCGCATTTCTTTTTCCACTCTTTCAGAGCTTCGTTTGCTTAAATTTTATACAGCGTCGGAGCAATACAGCATCCTTGTTTTAGTCCCTTATTGATAATAAATTCTTGTGAAACTTTTTTCCCTATTTTTATCACTCCTGTTGCGCCTATATATAGATCTCTCACTGCATTGAAAACTTTTTTTGAAAACGAAGTTTGTATCTAAAAGTAATACACGTTATTTTATGAAGTTACATTATACAGGGTCAAAAACAAATAAACTTTGCATCACTTGTGACCAAATTTTAATAGCCCTATTTGGATTTTGTAGAAAAACACGTATTTAATATGGCGCTACTTTAAAGAAAATGTGTCTGGAATAAAGCATTGTCAAAACTAAGAAGTTTTATGTAGGTTGCGTTGAGTCTTACTTTGCAACAGTGGTGCAATTTAAAAAAAATGGGCAAAAAATCTAAATTATCTTATACAGCTGAAATTTTGCATATGGGCTAAAAATTGCATTTAGAAAAACTTTTTCTAATAACTTTTTTCGATATTTTGAGAAATAACCCCACTTTTGAATTTAAAAAAAAATAAATAAAATTTGACAGATAATGCGAATGACGTGACTACTACTTTTTTGGTTAATTTTCATCTCGATCGAAGCACAAATTGATGCCAAAGTCAAATTTCGAAAAAAGCTGTTAATAAAAAAAAATCCCATATGATGCTGACTTTACTGGTCACACTGTATATCCAAAAAGGAATGTTCTAACTTAAGAAACATAAGAGATCCGGAGGGTTGATTAGGGCAAAATCCTGAAATAAGTCTCTAGGTATTTACATTGACAATCTTTGGAAGTAAACACCAAATCGCTATCTCGGATGTAAGAGATATCGAGGAATTCTTAAAAACACATTTTACCCCTTTTCACCCCCTTAGAGGTAGAATTTCAAAAAAATCCCTTCATAGCACTACCTTACGTAACAAATTTAATCTTCCACCAAAATTTCAACTTCGTAGTACCAGTGGTGACGGCTCTGCGTTGATTAGTCAGGGTTGTGAATTTCCTTTATATATGTATAGATAGATTAAGTTTTAAAAACGGTAAGGACATTTTGCCGATCGAAGACAATTGTTTGGCGAAGGAGCGAAGCGACGACTCCAATTATTGTCTGAGATCGGTAATTCCTTAACGTTCGTGATGCTTATGAGGTTTTTTGCGCGATAGAATAGCTATTTATGCAACAAGTGCTTAAAGTCGACGTTTATGCACGAGACATGAAAATTATGAAACGAAGCCGAAGGTGGCACTGTAAGTCTATGTCAAATTCGAGGTTAGCAGGTTAGGTTTTGCGTCAGTCTGTGTCAAAACTGACGGAATACCTAACTTGCTACTTCGAATTTTTACTTACCGTTCTAGAACGGTAAACATAACTTACTGATTTGGCAACAAACGCAGTAACAAAAATTAATATAATACCATGAGATAAAAAAAAATATTCTGAGCAGGCCTTGATATGTGTTATACGTTTGGCAGTACTGAAGTGTATTGTCAGTCTATGTCAAATTCGAGATTTGCAGGTTAAGTTTTACGTCAGTCTGTGTCAAACAACAAACAAAACCTAACCTTTTAATCTCGAATTTGACATAGACTGACAATACACTTCAGTACTGCCAAAAGTATAACACATATCGAGGCCTGCTCAGAATCATTTTTTTATCTCATGGTAATTTACGTTATAAATGTTGTCCTTAGAAAACTGCCCTCGCGACAGTTTTCATTGCAACCAGCACTCGACCCTTGGCGTGTGCAAAATTATCGGTAAGTATGTCTCGCCCTTGTCATATTACTATTGATAAGCTCCACGTCTCCGACCCATACAATAAATAATACAGATTTTACATTTGTTCTGAACAGTTTGAGTTTTTTTTTAAAATGTTGGCTGCTGTCAATATTCGATTCAACATAATAAAGCATTCCTGGCTGCATCCATCCACAGTTATTATACTACCCAGATATATAAATTCATTTACTTCTTCAACATCTTTACCGTTTATTTTTATTGCAGTACCGCCATTCATCTTTTTAACTAATATCTTGGTTTTCGTCGAGTTGATTTTCAGTCTTATTTTTTTAGAATATTTTCCTAATCATGTGGTTTTGTTTTGCATATTTGTTTTTTGTTTGGTGTTATAAGGCATCTGCGAACTCTAAATACTCTAGTTTTTGGAGTACCCCCCAGTTGATGCCGCTGATTTGCATCTTCTGTATTTCTTCTCATTATCCAGTCTATAGCTATGATGAACAAGATTGGTGACAGTATGCACCCTTGCTTTACTCCTCTTTTTGTCTTGAATGTTTGAGATAATCATCCTTCGTGTTCTACTTGCCATTCAGATTTCTCATAAACTGTTTTCATAAGTCTTATGTATTTCTCTGGTATGCAAAATTGGTCTAATATTTTCCACATAGCACTTCTGTTGATGGGGTCGAAGGCTTTTTCAAAGTCAACAAAATTTACATATATAGTCTGTTTTTTTGCTTTATGATTCAGAGCAGGCTTTGCTTTTGCATTTTTGTAACAGTGTAGGTAGTTAGTGACAAAGGAAAAAACACTAGTTATGTCAAAAACCATTAGAACTGTCAATGTGTTAACTTATAAGCACTATTATATTTAATAAGAGCTAAAATTACTGAACCATTGACATTAAATAAGGTATTGCTTTATTTTAAATACGTTTATTTAAGCGTGATTGATATCTAACTGTACAGAAACGTCATAAAATTTCTAGACATTTATCTTTTATGTACTAATGTAAAAATAAATATATTATTAATAATTTGCTGATGATTTTTGTTTGTAGAACTGTGTTGTACAAGTTATTATTTACGCTACACATATAACAGGCATTTCAAAATAAAGAGATAATACAAAATACTCTGGTAGAACCATTTTCAGAGACATAATTTACTAGAATTTAGATGGATACACCTCAAGATAATCATCCAGAATCTAATAATAACAGGAGGTATATCATCCACACCAATTTAACAATGTGCTTTGCCCAGTCACTTTATATTAGCAGTTCACAGTGTTCAACGTTTTTTCCATATGTTTGCTGTACACAGTGATAGAGGTTTAAGCCATAAATTAGCAATTATGTCTTTTGAGGGAGGCCGAGAATTTATGTCCTTATGATAATAGTTATTACATAAACTCCATGCCAATTCAATTGGATTGTATTGAGAGTGGTATGGAGGTAATCTAAGAACTTCATAGCCAGGTCGTTTTTTGTCAATTAAGTACCTATTGCTTTTGGTCAATATGTAAAGTAAAATTAAACTCCCATAATCGTCGCTTTATTATTTTGTCATCAAATTGTACGTCACTTTTAATTAACCATTCCTGTATTTGTAGTTTATTGGACGAGAAATTGGGTGGTTTATCGATAAGAACCGAATTATATGGTGCATTATCCATAATTAACACACATTTTCCATTCAATTTGGCCAAAGCAGGGATTAACTGTTTTTCAACATTGCCTAAAAATGTCACCATACTGATACACTTATGATAGCCCCTGTCATTATTGTCCGAGTCCAACAGTAAGTCACATCCTGGTAAAGTTTCATCCAAAAACATGAATATACATTTTTCACTATAATTTCGAAATTGTAAATATTTCCTTTAAAAGCCAAAAATTCCAAATTTTCTTCTTAATATCTTTCCTGAAACTCTGTTCCTACCAAGTTAGAAATTCCTTTTCTTTATTCATATTATCATTCGGTTATTGCGGGAGTTGTGATTTTGCTTCGTTTAGATTTCTGTGTTGCATTCGAAATCTAGCATTATAAGAAATTGTTAGAAATGTTATATCTGTTTAATTCTTAATACTTACATCGAAGATTTGACCAATTCTTCCAATGATGGCTGTTTTACTTAAGTTACCATTGATATCTTTTATATTAGAAGAATGGCGTTTTATAGCCTCTTTGGTTTTACTATTACCTAATACTGCTTTTTAGTGGCATTTTATTAAGATTTGTTGAAGTGTCAACTTGACAATCCCGACGACCTGGATTTTGACATTAGTTATATTTTGTAACTAAACTGTTGTACACTGCTAAAATGATATAAATGCAAAGCCTGCTCTGAATTATAAAGCAAAAAAATAGACTATACCTCTTCATCCACTAGCATTCGGGAGGTCGTGGGTTCGATTCCTGCGGCCGCCTGCCTTGATTCAGGTTTTTAGGTGGTTTTCCTGAGTCAACAGAGTACCTTCTCTGAGGCGAATGCCGGGGCAGTACTTCTCCACCTTTCCTGGCCTCTCTTCCATTCTCCACCCCTCCTTTCTCTCACCCATCCTATAATTCCCGTTCTTGGCTGAAGAGGGACGGAAGGTCCCTATAGCAGCCCGCCCCCAGTTGGGGGAATTGAAATAACCCTGAACCTTTACCTTTTGTTTGTTCAAGAATAATTTTCACAATTCCTATATTGTCTATGCAGGATCTATTCGATCGAAAGCCAGCTTGATTTTCTTGCAGTTTTTCATTGATGGGCTTTTCATTCTTCCCCACATCACTCTTCTCAGAATTTTGCCCGTTACATTTAATATTGTTATTGGTCTCCAGTACTCACATTTGGTTAGGTTGCCCTTTTTGGCAGTTTGATTATTATGCTTTTTCCCCATTCGTTTGGTAGTTTCTCCTCTGTCCATATTTTATTTATCAATCTGTGCAGCACATCTACTGTTAGATCTATATGTCCTTTTAATAGTTCTGCCGTTATTCCGTCACTACCTGCCGCTTTATTGTTTTTCAGGTTTTTTACTGCAGTATTAATCTCTTCCTTAGTAAAAGCATCTTCCTTTATATCTATCTTCTCCTAGACATTTTGTGTTTCAATCTCTAGACCAGTTTCTCCAGTTGGCGCTCTTCCTGCGTGCTGTATACCTGATCATGCTTTCCCCTTATTAGTAGCTTCAGCGTACTTATGCGAACGTTTTGTCCGTCCGTCCGTCCGTCCGTCCGTCCGTCCGTCTGTCTGGATCGCCTGTAACTTTCGAACGGCTACAGATATCGAAATTTTGAAAGGGAGCAAAGTTGTTGCTAAGGTCCCGAGCACCTTCATGCGCTATTTGGTTTTGGCGAAAGGTCAACCTGTTTTCGCAGTGCTGAAGCTACTCTTTAGACCTGTACTTGAGCAGTTTATTTTAATTGTACTTTTATATTTCTTTTCTTTTATGGTTTTTGTGAGATCATATAGTGTCTTCATGTCTTGCTTCGCCCCTGCTTCTTTAGCTCTCCTCGCTATTTCTTCCATGAATGTTCGCTTGTCTTTCCTGGCGCTTTTCTTTATTTCTTTGTTAATTAGGGTCTATTCATTTGCAAGTATGTTCTTTTGTTCCTGAATTGTTATACTCATCATCTTAACTTTTAATTTTCTTCTTTCTTCAATTTTTTCTCTTGTTTCTCTTGTTATCCGTGGTTTGTCGACTTTCTGTCTATATCCTATTGTTCCTGTTGCTGCTTCTATAATTGTGTTCTTATATTTTCCCCAAATTTCCTCAATATCCTGGGTTGTTAGGTTCCCTAATTTTACCATTTTTGATTCTAGCATTATTTGGTATTCTTACTAGGTGTCTTGGTCTTTTAATTTCCTTGTGTTAAAGTGGGATTGTTACCATATTGAAAATTAGAGTTTGACTAAATAATAAAAATTTCTTCGTGCTCACAACCCGTTTAAGGTGATCTGCAACCCTTTTAATACCGGCCAATCCCTCCGCCAATGTTATAGCATGATTTCTAGGCTAACAGGCAAACAATACAAAAAGTTACAGCGTTAACCAAATAATAATAGTGTTCACTACTTGTTTGCAATTTGGGGGTGTTCTGCCTCCCTCCGATGCCGCTATCAAGGATAATCCTTACAGATGACACTTATACATGCCTGCCGCAACATTCTCTCAAAAAATTGGCCTTAACTAAATGATCACTAAAAAAGGTCACCAGCTCTCCTACTACACAAGTCGGCTAAAAAGTCGCCGCGCTAAACATAACGATGACATATTGCCAGTATTCCTATAGAAGACAATGGATTCTGCCGAGGAATTGATAACGTTAATAGTTTAATTTATTGTCGATTGAAGAAAAAGAAAATACCCACTTGGTGAGGAACGTCAGGAAAAAAGTCTTTTGCATAATGCTCATGTTACATATCCCATATGGCTGGTTTTTCCTGGATTTCCAGTATTAGATTTTCCGTTTGGAAGTACATGTATAACCTTCAAAACAAATAATCACTTATAATACCATGAGTAGTCAAAGTTATGTCGACTATTTTTGTGGTGGTGTCACGAATGTCCATTGCGCTTTGGTACGATTAGGACGAGTGCGCCAGCACGAGTCCTAATCCCAAGCGCAATGGACATGAGTAGTGATACCACCGCAAAAATAATCTACTTAACTTTGACTAAGAATGGTATTCGAGGGACTATTTAATAAACCAAACTACTTTTTCAAATTAGTTTTCAGTAAATCTAGCAACAAACTACGCAATTTCTATAGTAACAGAACACTAATATTGACTTTTTATAATAAAAATCGCATTTGTTAAAAATAGTCACTTGAATACCTTCTAGGAAGATATATCCACTGATATTTTTTTTATTGTTCAAGAAACGTCAGAATTCTGGATTTTCATTGGTCACTTTTTGACAGATGACAGGTGAATTGAATAGTCACTTATAATACCATGAGTAGTCAAAGTTATGTCGACTATTTTTGTGGTGGTGTCACGAATGTTCATTGCGCTTTGGTACGATTAGGACGAGTGCGCTAGCACGAGTCCTAATCCCAAGCGCAATGAACATGAGTAGTGACACCACCGCAAAAATAATCTACTTAACTTTGACTAAGAATGGTATTCGAGGGACTATTCAATTCACCTGTCATCTGTCAAAAAGTGACCAATGAAAATCCAGAATTCTGACGTTTCTTGACCAATCAAAAAAATATCAGTGGATATATCTTCCTAGAAGGTATTCAAGTGACTATTTTTAACAAATGCGATTTTTATTAGAAAAAGTCGACATTAGTGTTCTGTTACTATAGAAATCGCGTAGTTTGTTGCTAGATTTACTGAAAACTAATTTGAAAAAGTAGTTTGGTTCATTAAATAGTCCCTCGAATACCATTCTTAGTCAAAGTTAAGTAGATTATTTTTGCGGTGGTGTCACTACTCATGTCCATTGCGCTTGGGATTAGGACTCGTGCTGGCGCACTCGTCCTAATCGTACCAAAGCGCAATGGACATTCGTGACACCACCGCAAAAATAGTCGACATAACTTTGACTACTCATGGTATTATAAGTGACTATTTAATGAACCAAACTACCTTTTTCAAATTAGTTTTCAGTAAATCTAGCAACAAACTACGCAATTTCTATAGTAACAGAACACTAATGTCAACTTTTCCTAATAAAAATCGCATTTGTTAAAAATAGTCACTTGAATACCTTCTAGGAAGATATATCCACTGATATTTTTTTGATTGGTCAAGAAACGTCAGAATTCTGGATTTTCACTTTTTGACAGATGACAGGTGAATTGAATAGTCAATGACGTACTACTCATCGAAGTAAAACATTTTCATATATAACAAATATATTTGACAACCGCGCATGATACTAACAGCCAAAAAACTGCTTGTCGTGTGAACACTTTCATAAGACAACACAGGCTGAGGGTACGCCCAAAGCAATAAAACTGCATTCGGGACATGGTTTGGACGGGGGTACGCTCTGCATGACGCATCGTGTATTTAGTCCGCTTTAAATACATAGAATAAAAGGTCGAAATGGCTGCCGACTCAGGGTAAACCGCTTCGTGTGCCTTCACTTTAACATAGCCTGCTGGGAAGAAGAAACATTGTGAATGGATTATAGATGCACAAATACATAGAGGATGTGTGTAAAGTTTGCACCAAGTTTAATATTGCCGGGGTCGGTAGCGCTCAGTGGTAAGCATCCTGACTACTGATCTAAGGGTCGCGAGTTCGATTCCCGGTTCCGATAAGGTTTTCAAAAATAAAAAAATGCAGATGAAAGCCTCTACAGAATGCCATCATTCGGAAGTGATGTAAAGCCGTGGGTCCCATGTTACTACGATGTGTAGCATGTAAAAGATCCCTTGCTAGGGTTAGAACTCTTTAGTCTCGGCAAAATTCTAAGTAGGACTTTGACCATATGACCAAAGCAGTCGGTGTTCTAAGGTACCTGGTACTCTGCATGCCTAGACCTTGTCCAATAACAAACAAGTTTAATATTTATTTAGTAAAAAAATAATTGGCAATGTGATTCTCGTAAAAGGCTCTTAGTAAGAGCTTCTATAGTATTCCAACCACAAATTGGAAAGCTATTTAAAATCAGGTCAGCATTGAAAACAGTAAGTCACTTCGTAATTTAATTCATAAAATTACTGTTTGATTGTCATTCAGTGACACTTCGATAATAACCTTCAAATTTGACAGATGCATTGGGAAGTTTGGAAGATATATACGTTTTTCAAAATTTTCTATGCTACTATACGGTTTTAAAAACTCAACTAGTACCTACTTAAATCATGCACAATGTTACAATGCCTTAACAAAACAGTTACATGTACCATTTGTAGATGAACTGTCATTACTTGAAAGCTGATTGACATTAGAATATTATTTACTGATTGTATGAAACCAACTTAGACATGACTTACACTTTTCATGGTGTACTGGATTTTAAATAACTTTCCAATTTTTGGTTGGAATACTATAACAACGACTTGATTTATTTGATACTAGATATTATTTTATTAGGAGTAAAAGTGATACGTTGTATGGCGAGACCGGACGAGTTTGACTGACGAGCGTAAGCGAGGCAGACAATTCTGGGCGAGGCACAGTCACTTTTATAAATATATATTTCAAAAGACTATCGAACATTTACGTCTACTTCAGCTCCCAACAACAAGAAGGCCAATGTCAAAAATATTGAAAAAACTAATCAAGTTTTGAAAAACTTTTTACTCCCTTTTACTTATGCCTAGGCATAAAAGTATAGTATTTTACATTACAAGCCAGGTAAAACAGTTTTTACTGGCGATAGGATTGGGATGACTGGCGAGCCGTTAGGCGAGCCTGTCATATCCTTGAGCCAGTAAAAATGGTTACTTGGAGTGTATTGTTGAATATTTTATTTGTTTCTCACTTGTAAATAACTAGAAATTTACCGTTTATTTAAAATGTCAAACTGACAAGCAACTAAATTTATCAATATCACACATACTAAGGAAGACAACTCTGGCTTTGCACGCTATCATTTATCTATGAGCACGCTTGTAAAATATAACTGGCTAGCCAGTAAAAAATTTACTGGCTAGCCAGTTATGAAACATTTTCAAAGTGAATACAGTGACTTGATAAATTGATGTTTACAAGTGAGGAACAAATAAATACATTTACCTTACCTATCAAGTCACATATAATAAGTTATCACTTTTATGTTTGAAAATAAACAATTTTAAAGTTAATTTATTTTCAATCAAAAGATGCCAAATTACAAATCGACCTGTTCAACGATCTTTTAACAATAATTATTATATTTCTTGCAAATTTTACACACTTCCTGTATATATTTGTATCTCTTACATAATAATTCTTCATAAAGCTCGTTCCTTGGTTTCTGAATTCCAGTTGATGCTGTCTGAATATCAATTTCTGAATTACTTCTACACGAAGTGTAGGAAGTATTGAAATTCCCTCATATCGAAAACCACTGTGAGTCAAATATCTCTAAAATTCGAGCCAACCGACTAAGGAACCCACTATACCAAATCTCCGTCTCGGCTGTGCGGATCGTTTGGTGAAGACCCCAGTATTGGGGGGTGCCTAAACGTGCTGTGCGGTGTATGTATGTTCTTATGTGTACACGATTCCGGTCGCCAGGAACTTTCCTGAAGTCTTGGATCGTTTTCATACGATAGGTTCTCAGAAAATGAAGGCAACATCAACTTTCGAGGTACGGTCGTCGGAAAAAAATTTTTTTTTGGGTTTTTTTGATAAATAACTGGTTCACAACATTTCATTGCATTAGCGAAACGGAGTGATGCTGAGTGTCGAAGTATTCTTGGAAAGCACAGAAGGGCGCTTTTCTTGGGTGGGGGGTACCGTATATTTACATTTGAAAAAGGTGTAGTTGTATTTTATGTTGGTATATTGCATATATTTAAAGTACTATATTGCTAGTAGGGCCTGGAAACGCGCGAAAACATTACGGGGCCGACATAGTCTCACTCTGAGTACTACGCGTCTCGTGTGCATGCCTGAGAATTCGAAGCCGCCTTTAGAAGTAAATTCTAAACTTGACCATGAGGTTCACTTCCCCACCTCGCTGGACGACGCTTGCGCACAGCTCACCAAGTCCGTAGAAGAGTTGGTTGGCTGCCTCACTTACGCTGTGACTTCCCCACTCATAGCCGCTAGCAATATAGTAGTATTCCATATATGGTTTTGCGTCAGTTTCAACACAGACTGACGCAGAACCTAAACTGATCATCTCGAATTTGACATAGACTTACAGAGTCACCAACAATACATTTCAGTATTGCCAAACATAAAACGTATCGTTCTTGCTATGCTGTAATGGTTGCTATGTTGTAAAGCATCACATAGTAGTATGTATTTCATACATGGTATATTGTTACTGATTTCATATTCCTACATTAATAAAACTAGATGTAGGTAGCAACTTTAAAGCTTTAGTTGCGTCATTGAGCGATTGCTAGTTTTTAAATTTTTTTAAATATTTTCACCTATCACTAAGAACCACGTCAAACTTTGAAGTACCTACCTATTTACAAGAAATTCTTCCAAAGTTAAATGATGGTGCAGTTTCATATGTACCTACCTGTACAAAATTTTTCAGTATCAACACTTTTATAGGGGTAGGTACTTCACCATTGTTATAACCTTAGTTTTTTCCCTGACTTACCTGAATATTTATTTGAGCTATGACCTTTGCAGAAAATTACCATTAAAGAAAACGCATATTGTACATGAATTCGCTTTAACAATGTGTATTTGTAATTTTTCTACTTTTTTGCACACGTTATGGTTGCAATAAATGCATTTGGTTGATATATAATTTGATGGCGGTTTTGATGACTTCTTCACCTCCATGTTAACGGGAGTAAATCAGGAACAATGCAGAAGATTATATTATTGCTTAGTTTTTGTTTCAAATAGTACAAATACAGCTGTCAGTAGGTTATGTTTACATTGAGTTCGGAAGTTGAAATAATGAAATGATGTATTTCCATATTACTAATTTAATTGTTATTTCGTCTGATGCAGCTAGTTAACTAACAAACCGTAACGTTACATCACTTGATTATGCTGATTAAATTCAGTAGGTATCTGAAGATTGGCTGTATTATTTCAACTTCCGAACCTAATGTAAACATGCTTAGTTTACGTACTTTAAAAAAAAATCAATTTAATAAAAATGCTACGAATCAACGTAGCACATTTAAAAATGTCTGAACTGCCCTAGAACATTTTGGTTTTAACCTTTTTGAAGTGACTCATTTCAGTGTGAAATGTAGTTACTGTTGAGAGAGAGTACATAATGGCATTGAATATCCAGACTTATTCAATGATAATGGCATTAGCATATAACCAATTCAATTTGGCATGGCAAGTGTACAGGTTTTCTTTAGAATCTAAAGTGCGATCAAAAATTATTTTCATCTAGTATGGCTATGGAATATAATTCATTCACGATGTTTCCTCCTCCCAGCAAGCTATGGTGTGACATTTTTGTTGGTACGCATGCGACACAACTAGACATGATAAAATTGGGTTATGTTGTTTTAAACCTGTGGTTAGGCTTGCACTGTTGCCAGTTAAATGTTTTGTCCTATAACATTTTCAACATTTTGTCATGAAAATTACAACAATGTCAATAAAGCAGCAACAAAGCCGTAACAAATGTCATAGTTTTTTCATGTCACTGTTTGACATTATCACAATTCATGCATGCAAGCTATGGCAGCCTACTGGGAGGAGCAAAAACATCGTGAATGAATCATAGTTCCTAATTTATGAATGCAACTATGTTTATACTTAAATGTCAAACTTACATTTGTTTTTTAAGTTACTTCAAGTGACATTTAAAAATTAGGAAACCCGGGTCGGTAGCTCAGTAGTTAAGCATTCTAACTACTGATCTAAGGTCGCGAGTTCGATCCCCGGTCCCGGTGGCATATACGTAATCTGCAGACGCATAAGGTATAACCCATCACATCGTTTTTTCCGAAGTCGTACGGCCAATCAGAACAGAAGTAAACTGCAGACGTGTTGTATTATAATGCGTCTGCACTTTACGCAAGCACCGTGACCACTATCTATATATTTAAAACGTGAAGCGTTTTCTTTCGACATCTATTTTGAGACTTCCACCGGGCCGATTTCGATAATTCTTTTTTTAAATGAAAGCCGTTACCGTGTAGATGTGCACAAAAGTCCTAAATTGAAAATAAATTGATAATTTTTAGAGAATAACCATCATATTGTACCTCTCAAGTGGTTGCAGCCGGCCATGCAGTAGCAGTAAACCAAGTATATTCTCGAAGTCAGCCTGCGGCGTTCTGCCGATTATTTCAATGGACTACTGCAGCTACTAAATGTTTATTTAAAATCAACGGTCTGCTGATTCGTGAGACAAACGTCAAAATATATGTAAAATGACAGTTAAAGAAAATCTGTATTGCGCAGATGCTGTAAGGTGTTTTTCTGCTTATTATAATTATGTGAATGTGCTTATTTACTTACTGGTTCTTTGTTTTCCCTGTTGCTACAAGTGTACGTGCATATATTGTTACAACGTCTTTCGACGTTATCCAACACCTGTTTTTCATACCCTTCCATCCTCACAGTTTCTTTTTTTTAAGTTGCATTCAGTCATCGCTTTTGTAATCTATTATTTCAAAATTCTATTCGGCTTTCTCCTAGCTCTTCTTTGCTGTACTCTTCCCATTTTCGAGGTGCGCCTAGCATGTGCGATGACAATTAATAAGCCACAAAGACAAACTCTGGATAAAGTAGGAATATTATGTATAATATTCGTCACAACCAGTACTTAGCTATGGTCAAGTGTTGTAGCAATGCCACGTGCAAGTGGTTTTGAAAACTTAAAAATTTAAATTTTACCTGATGGATAGTGCCATACGTTAAACATTGTCTATAAAGGCGTTTTGTAAATTGCAAAATATTTTTCAACGGGTTCCATTAGTGGCTTTTTATTCACGTGGTTTTATCAGCTCGACGATGATATTTAAATGGCAGTTGCTCTCAAGACAAATACGTGTTATAATAGTGATTTATAAAAATGCAGCATTAGTACAATAAGGACATATTATTGTCTTGCATTTACATAAGGGTTTACCTGAGAGAATATTCCATTGCCGAATAGTTTTCCAAACTTCTCTTGAAACTCGGCAACGAAAACCTATGTCAAGCCGTAACAGATATCACCAGCCTCACTAACATAATATATATTTTGACATCAAGAACATAACAGCAAAACCTGTGTCCTGGCTTTGAAGAAGGGCGAGTATCACTCTGAAAAATGATAAGGCACTAAAAATCAGCAACACACACCTCGAAGCCTTTCATTCAGAGGAAAAGATCTATCAATCGATTAACACTGTGGTGGAGGCAGATGACACAGTGCACTACCACGTTGATTTTCTCCACACTCTCTACCCTCCCGGACTTCTTCCAAATCGCCTGCCTTTGAAAGTTAGAGCACTTATACTACTAAGAAACGTGAAGACTCCCAAACTCCAGTGCAAGTGAAAGTTCCGCATCTTAACGTCACTGAGGCCAAAATTTTCATAGGTTTTGGAGAAGGGGAGACAGTCTTCATTCCTCGAATAACCCTTATTCTTTCAGACTATTGTTTTCAATTTAAGAGACTGTAATTTCCCGTAAAAACCTGCTTTGCCATGACGATCGATAAGGTGCAGGGACAGTCGCTAAATCAGGCTGGGGTCGACTTGAGGGAAGACTGTTTTTTCTCGATCAACTTTATCTAGACTGTTTAGGGGTCAGTTCTCCAAACAACTTAGTGGTGCTCAAACTAGAAGGGAAAACATCCAATATTGTCTACAAAGAAGTGCTTTTACCCTCTATTCGACGGGATTGACTTCTACTTCACAGATCGTTACATAATAGAATCTGGGGAAGGTAAGAAGTTGTAATTCTCCATATTAGTTCTTTTTACAAGTAGGGTCAAACCATTTTCAGGGCTTTTCGAAATTTATTCCTCCGAAGGAGCTAAATGTGGTAGACCTGTTTTTGTAAAGATCTACAGCGAGGAAACTACTACAGGTGGGAAGCTGAATTTCGATATGTTAGTTCGTTTTACAAATCAGATCAAGTAAATCTCAAGGTTTTGCAAAATAGGAAGTATAGGAAGTTAAAATTGAGCATATTAGAACATTTTTCAAATCGGGTCATATCAGTTTTAGGGTTTTGGAGAATTCATCCCCGAAAGGGGTTAAATGAAACAAATCTGTTTGTCAAAATATCGCCACCGGAAAACTACTACAGGCAGTAAGTTGAAATTCGGCATTTTAGATCGTTTTACTAATCGAAAATAATTTTTAGAGTTTGTCGAAATACATCCCCTCAAGCTGGTTAAATAGACCAGAAGTGTTCTTCTAAAAATAGCCACAAAGTAATTATTACAGGCAGGAAATTAAAATTCGGCATATTAAATCGTTTTACAAATTAGGTCAAATCAATTTCAGGTTTTTCAAAATTAACTCCCGAAAGGATTAAATGGGGTAGATGTGTTTTTCTAAAGATCGCCATAATACGGTAACTGGTGCAAGTAGAAAGTTGATTCGGCACAGTAGTTCGTTTTACACATCGAGTCAAGCCAGTTCGTTTTACACATTGAACCAAGCCATTTTTAGGATTTCTCGAAATGTATCCTCTCAAAGGAATTAAATGGCGTAGATATGTTTTTTAAAGATCGTCACGAGATAGATACAGGTAGGAAGTCGAAATTCGGCATATTAGTTCGTTTTACAAATCATCTCAAACCATTTTCAGGGTTTTGCAGAATGAATCTCCTCAAAAGAGGTACATCTGTTTTTTAAATATTACCTTAACGAGCGAACTACTACAGGTAGTAAGTTGATTTTTGCATATCAGATCGTTTTACAAATAGACCAAATCATTTACAGGGATTTTTGGAATTCACTTCCAAAGGGTGCTACGGTGTAAATAATATCTTAGCGGTTGATACTGTGTGAACAAACCTTTAGTGCCGATATTCGGTTCGCGCCAATCGAAATTTGTTAGGTTGGTGATTTTTTTCTGGTGGTGCTCGGATTTTGCAAACTCATGGCACTTCGGCTTTCGTCTCATTTTTACAGCGAGGCTAGCAGCTTGCACCGTTTTTCCCATTCTATAATCCGATGGGGAGTTAGTCTGCTTTTGATTCTTTGTGTGCCCCATGCCGTTTGGCGGAGTTTTGGTGTACAAGTGAATATTTGGACATTTAAGTCGGACTTAGTTGCAAACAAGCTTCTGAAAATGCACATGGCCCATATTCTTGGAGCGAGTTAATTTGAAGTTTTGTCCGCTCTCGCGTGAAGCGCAACAAAATTATATATCTCTTACCTGAATATGAAAAGCAATATTTGAGTGTAAATACAATTGTATCACATAATGACAAGATTTTATAATTTTTTAATAGATTCGTCAAATTTCAGTGGAATATATCCACATTGCTTAACGCTAAAAATAGGATCAATAGATATTCCTTTGAAAAGTTTAAATGTGTTTACTGATTTAATAGATGAGATAAGATTAATGTTACGCAATTTAATTATAACTGATTAGATTTGGTATTAAATGGACAAGCCACAAGCCAGGTAGAAGAGCACTACCGTTTTGCCTTCGGCAAAGAAATTGTCCTGTACGCCTATCATTTGCGATAACAATTAATAAATCACAAGAACAAACTATGGATAAAGTGGGAATATATCGTATTTGCCACAACCAGTATTTAGCCATGGTCAAGTATATGTAGCAATATCACGTGTGAGTAGTTTTAAAAACTTAAAAATTTGAATTTTACTAAATGGATCCTGCCACACGTTACAAAGAAGTTTTCTAACTTGCAAAATATTTTGCAACGGTTCCACTAGTTATTTCTTATTTATTGTATCTTGAGTCGATAAATACAGACTATTATTATTAGTATTGTGTTTTTTCTTGAAATGTTCGGTTTATTCCAGATGTAATTAGATTCTATTAATTAATTTTGATATAAGAATTTTCTCACGTTACTGCACGTTTGTAATATGACTGCTTTTCGGCCAACTTTCGAGCTACCAGCGATGATTATGCAAAAAAATAATGTGTACAACACGTATGAAAACAACTTCTTTTACTTATTTGCTGAAAGCCTTACTAGATTTTTTCAAAATATCGAGCAGTCAAACAACTGAAAGTTATTGATTTTCCTTAGTTACCTGACAAATATTGGTTAACTAAGTATTTTTAACGTCTTAAAAGTGTGTACTTTTAAGGTGCTCTCTCATAATATTAATGTTGACATATATTAGCGTAGTTACCTGGAATAAAAATGTAATTTTTAATGACAGTTGTACAAAAAGTGATTGTTTTAACGAGAGTAATAGTTTTATGAAAAAAATTACTGCGCTATAAAATAGAGCTTTATTAGATAGTTTAGCGCTTATAAAGTAGCTCTTTATTTCACTCTACAGATGAAAGTGCACGTTGCTATGAGAATTAATAAATAACCAATTGTTTGCTCGCAAGAATGGTGGCTATTTTTTTTATTACGGCTACATTAAGTAAGCCAAAAACGGCCAGATTCTAAATTAATTTGTAGTTTTTGCAATACATGTAAATTTATTTTTTAATATTCGTAGAAAAAATAATATTTACTATTTGCGATAACATTTTTCGCTCGTAAAATTATCATGACGCTGCTCGTGAACAAGTCTTCATCCCCCGAAAAAAACAATACTTTTATCTTTTGTCGAAAAATACAGATATTATTTACGTATATTAATGTTTGAATGTGGTTATTATAACAACGCTGTAATGGAGTTTATCAAAACACTGTTTCTGTATTGTTGTTTTCATATGAAAAACATTGTTTCAGACAACTGACAGATTGTCATATTTATGAAATGTCAAAATTAAAAGTTTTTGATTATTTTTGTTGAAAGTAAATAAAATTAGTGTATTATCGTCGTTGAATAAAATTCATTGCAGCTCTATTTGAGTACTCCTCGTTGCGCACGTCATGCCCCAAACCCACTCGTGCTACAATAGGCCCTCTTATTAAACTAGTATAATAATATGCTACTTCTACGACAGTGCAGAAAGTACTCACTTTTTGCACTCTCATGTAAGAATCATACTATGATTGGTTAAAACGAACAACTTTTTAACAAATGTCAAATTAAAAGATTAAATTTGTTATAGAATGCGAAACCGTCGCAGGAAAAATAGTATGTAACACACGTGTGGGATGGCCACGGAAAATGTATGTGAATACATGTAGTCATTCAAAAACAATTACAAATGAGTAAAAAAAGTTGTTTTCATATGTGTTGCTCACGTTATTTTTTGCATAGTGATCCCTTGTAACTCGAAATTTGGTCGAAAAAGACTTCAACATTTATAACTGGCAAATAGACAATTCGCAATTTCAATAAAATAGTTAAAAACGTGTTACTTTCTTTACGATTTTTTTGTTAAAAAAATGATACTTTCTTTATGATTTTTCGTTAAAAAAACACGAGATACAAATAAAATGTTTGCGAAAATTGAATTAATATTAAGCTAAATTGAAATAAAAATGATAGAACTGTCAACATGAATTTATTTGATAGATTATGAATAATAATTATAAAATTTGTCATTTTAACATTGGAATTCAATGTAATTACATATAGTAATTAATTAACTTTAGTATAATTATAGGGTTAAAACTAACTGTTTAAGTTGAAATAATAAATTGGTAAATATCCTGATCCATTTTATTCACTAAATTAATTCAAACGTCGCTGGACGCGTTTTAGAACGTAAAAGTAGTTTGTGTCCTGTTGTGTACGAAAATGAAACACTTCATCCACTAAAAATAAAATGAAAATATCACCTTTTACAATAATTCGAAATTGAGTTTTCAGCAGATCTTCACGTTTTAGAGTCCCCTGAACCCAAAAAACATGTTTTTGTTCATTGGTCTGTCTGTCTGTGTGTGTGAGTCTGTGTGTGAACAGAATATCTCAAAAACGAAAAGAGGTATGACGTTGAAACTTCATATCTAAGTTTTGTGTACTATCTAGATGCGACAGAAAGTTTTTGAATAAAATCGCATAACCGGAAGTATGGTGTTTTTACTCTTGTGATTTTTCAGTTTTCTTTCGATTTAAAAAAAACGGCTCTAACGATTTTGTCAAGCATTTTTACTACATTTTTAATGTGTATTGATGTGAGATAGGTGATTTTCCAGTTGAATATAGGCCGTTTTCTTTTTAAAGATCCACCAACGTCGCATGTTCTTTGAAAGGAATACGTGGCAACATGGCTAGGGTATTTCCACAACGAGGACTCAAAATTGAGGTTAGATTGTTAAATGTAAATTGTAAACTGACATTTCGACCGGCGGAAGTTTGAGCATTTGAATTATTTAAAATTAGATTTACGGTACGGATTTACCGGATGGTGTAATGTGTAATGCAGAGGGGTGTTACAGATTCTGTGGGATATCATGTTTTTTGACGCAGGAGCCATAAAATTCCATATTTTCTCGAGTTATGCAACTGAGACTGACTGAGAAAACACGATTGATGTACAAATGTATAAATATTTCCACCAATTCTCACAATTGGAAGAAAATAAGGTGCTTTGTTCAAAGTGGAGTGTGGGCAAATAATGGATTTATAACCAAATTCATGTTCAACACATTTTGCATTTTGCACATTTGGCAGAAGAGGTGACTTGGCTACATTATTTGCATTTTTTTAAGTTCAGGAACAAATGTTAACAATTTTGTTAGAGTGAAATATTCCCCACTTTGTTTATAATCATAAATTTTGCAACCTAATTCTTCCCGAAAGAAATGGTGATCAAAAAAATGGAGATTTTTTACGGCCACCGTAAGTTTTAGAAGTTTGTACTTCCGGCCGGCATTAAAAGAGTGTAATATACGGCGGACAGTACATCTAGACACCTACAATAATTAGTGTTTAAAATTTTGAAGTTAATTTTACCCAAAGAAATCACAGCAAAGATATTTGAAAGTTTCTTTTCTTGCTGTCGGCTACTTAAAGAAGGGACTAGGTTTTTCAGTTCGAGGGAACACTGGAATAGGGCGGTTTTCAATTTCTTGTCGAGTAAATTCCTTCCTTTCCGAGGCATAATTCAAAAATTTGAAAATTCAACTTTATCTGAGTTACGCTTGCGTTGTTTGACGCATGAAATTAAGGTGACAGCTCACTTGCAAAATTGCCATTTGTTACTCACAAAGGTAACTATAACTAGTGATTTTTTTGTTGGCCAACATTAAGCAACAGGTGGTGGATCTTTAAAAAATAAACGACCTATACCTCTTTTAGGTTCCTTTTGTTTCTTTTTCTTTTTTTATTAATTCATATTTTAAATAGAACACCCGCTGTATTATTACATTTTTAATTCAGCAGAGAATTTTAGAGAAAATTTGTCTCTTCAACTAACGCTCTATTTTGTACGGTTTCTGTAAAATTTGTAATTTTTGAAAATTTTTGACAAATGCTTAGAAATTAAAAATCAAATTTATGGTTAATTATAAAATCACTGTAAAAGGAAGTTGTGTGCGTGTATCAGACCAGATTTTTTTAACTGTTTTCGAAAAATTACATTTTGTAAGCGCTAAATTTGGTTAGATATAGTTTGTATATCTACCGGCATTTTTTCGGTCGGTTTTTTCGGTCGGTTGGTCGAAAGATAAACATGCGAAGCTAACCTCAACTTCATCTTTGGTAGTTAGATTTAATCAAACAGTTGTACTCCTAGCCTTCTGGGAGCATACTTTCTGTATTTCAATAATTTATAGTAATTTTAGACGACATTTAATACGATATAGCAAGTCAAAACGAAACCACTAAGTAAACTGCAGACGTCTAATACCTCTCTGTGTCTGCACTTTACTTAAACTTTCATTGGCGCCATATTAATCAATTACCGATTGTAGCCGAACAGTTGTCATAATACCTTATGCGTCTGCAGATTACGTATATGCGTCCCGGTGAGGTTTTTAAAAATAAAAAAATGCAGATGAAAGCCTCTACAGAATGCCATCATTCGGGAGCGATGTGGGTCCCATGTTACTACGATGTGTAGCATGTACAAGACCCCTTGCCAGGGTTAGTCCTCCTTAGTCTCTACAAAGTTCTAAATAGGACCTTGGCCATATGACCTTGTTCATTAACAAACAAACAAAAATTAGGAACTATCCATAGCCATACTAGATGAAAATAATTTTTGATCATACTATACATAGTGGGCCAGAAAAAAACAGTACAAAATTAAAATACTCGTATTTTCAATAATAGTAGGTCAATTCCCATATTTCTCAGAAAAATTAAATGCTTACACTTCGGAGATTGAAAACATGCCTTATCTGATATACTTAATACAACATGTGAATTCGAATTTATTTTAACCATTTTTCGCTTCGCTTAATTGTTTTCTCAATTTACCCAATTATTTCAGGCTTAACCTGTATATTTTAATTTAAATCGTAATCAATTTGTATTTTGAATTGTTCAATTTTCCAGTTCCGTCCATTTTTATACCGGTATCAGTCCCCGTTCGCTATCTTCAGAGCGCAGCGCTTTTGTTATCTCTTCTCCGGCGACTTGCGACTTGGCTTGAACTCATTTTTTCGTTGGCGACTCTGCCTAGCAGCTCGCTGAACGAGAGATCTATCTTGTGCTTAATTAAGCATTCTACTTCGAGAGCTGAAAATAAATCAGGTATGATGGACTTTCAAACCTTGTTATTTCCATATTAATTAGTCGCATTTAGCTCTTGTATTGTAGCCTTTGGAACAGCCGTTTTATCCCAACAATTACCCCACGGCCCGATTCCGGCAGCTCAATCGAAAGCACCACGTGCAGATAGCCCGTTAATTTTGGAAATCCCGTTTATGGCAACTCACGGCTAACGCCAACTTTCAAGTATTTGCCTAGTACCAGAGGTGAGTGTGGTGAATTTTACTTATTTGCAACGCCAGTACGTGAAGAGTTGCGCGCACTCACGCTTAGGTTATTGGTGACTTGGGATTAAGGTTTTTACTGACAGCGATGTGCACATCTCTCGACTAATTCGACAAGTTCAAATGCTTTTAAAAACCCACAAAGGGGTTCCTTAGAATTATGGGTGTGAAAACCTTCCGTGAAACTTTACGATATTATATTGTAATTTAAACAATTTGAAATACCATTTACCTACACTGTTTTGATGTTCAACCAATTTTTTACATTTAATAAACCCTAGTTAACCGTTGTTAGGTTATTCTTTTCGGAATCACTTTGATTCCTGGCGCCCTATTGTGTTTTGTAGCTACTTGCAGGGTGCACCGCTGAGCTCCAAATTCACGGCCTAAAAAGCTCCGAATAGAGCTACTTCGGCCCACACGGTAAGTGTGGTTATCTCAAAAATCAGTCAATCTGCGTTCTGTCCGTTATCGATTTATTACCCTAGCTAAGACGCAGGTTGGCTCTTTTTTGTGACAAAGAGCATATGAAAACGTGTTTTTAATAACATGGGGTTGGCGTTGTTTAATGTGAAATTAAATCTGGAAGGAAATTAAGTAACCAATGACTTTTGTTTCATTTGTTCATTTGTTTGGTTGTTTGGTCGAGGTCACTTTGTATCTGTCATTTTAGTTTTCGTTGTTGATTGATCGAGGTCCTGAAGAAAATGGTACGCATAATTAAGTGTTGGAATCCGCTGTCTCAGAGACAAATAACTGCGATTGGGCACTGGCAAATATGATTGCAAATGATTGTTGATAAAAAATGGTGGGCGTATTAAGCCATAGCTTTAAATAGCACATTTAGGGCCGGTTCCAGAAAGCAATGTTAAGTCTGGCGTTAGCTAACGCGACGTCAAAGTGAACAAAAACGAATCAAATCTCAAATCTTTATGATAACTAATGCATTAGTAAATAAAATTTGATGCGATTTTGTTCACTTTGATGCGACGTTAGCTAACACCAGACTTAACATTGCTTTCTGCAACCGGCCCTTGATAATTATTTAGAACGTTTTTGTTATTATTGTATTTCATAAAGTTCCAAATAATAAATGTTTCTAAAAACATCATTTTTTGTATGCCTTTATTTAACCACACGCAACTTTGAATTAGTACTATCTCTTTGAAGTAAAAGTGCTTCATTTCCATTCAGAAAGATTGAGCTTTTCGATGGTATAATAACAATTTAGAAATATTAATGACTTACAAATATGTGAGGCCATAATGTTTGTACCGTTTTTTCTAGTCCACTGTGTATATTACTGTTGACCGGGCTCAGTGGTTAAGCATTTTGGCTACTAATCTACGGGTCGAGAGTTCGATCCCGGTGATGTTTTTAAAAATAAAAAAGATGCGGATGAAAACCTCTACAGAATGCATCATTTGGAAGTGATGTAAAGCCGTGGGTCCCATGTTACTACAATTTGTATCATGTAAAAGGTCCCTTGCTAGGGTTGCAACTCCTTAGTCTTGGCAAAATTCTAAGTAGGTACCTGGTACTCTGCAACCCTATACCTTGTCCACGAGGTTGGCAAAAAGGGCCTATGAAGACCTACTTGTTTGACATCAGTCTCCCCACAACAAATGTTACTACTACTAATGTGTTACTGTTAAAGGAGAAATATTGTTATTGTTTTTGCACTTTAAAAGTAAAAAGATTAATTATTAAATCAGTTTAGAAGAGCCAGACCATAAAAAATAATTTTAAATTAAAGGCAAAAAGCTGTAACTAATCAGTATCAAAATGTATGTATTGTTATGACCTACCCGTCTTGTTTGTTATTATGTTGGTACAAAGTTCATAAGTTAAATTAGGGCAAATCACCACACAATTCTCATGTTGATTTTTATACTGTGCTCACTTTGCCTGTCAGTAATTTAAGGCTAGTTAAAATGAAATGTATTAGCTGATGTTCAAAATAAAATGGTTGAATGCCCCTTTCTTACTATTTTATTGAACTGCAATATTATTTAAGCTAGCTCTCGGCAAACACAAAACTGCTTATCTCAGGTTGGGTTCAGAAATTCACTATGTTCACAAATTAGTAGTTCATTTTAGATTATTCGTCCTTGAGTAGCTCATATACGCGGTTCTGGTAGATAAAATTTATAATCTGTCAGATTAAACTTCGCCAGTGCAACAGCGATTACATGAATGTTTAAAAAAAATCGTGAAGTTAACCAGGAATCGTCATGTAATTTGATTCAATTATCGCTTGGCTACAAAACATCCACTTCATTGTTACAGGAATGACGTAGATAGGACGCCATCCATTCACTTGTTTCTGCTGCTTGGAAATCCGCCAATTTCACAAAAATTAATGACGCTACGCAATTTTTCGATTATTTCGCCGTAGCTGGACCCTTGGATATGCGATCGGCCTTTTCAGCAAGGTTCAATCTCGTATTTTACTAAGTTTCCCGAACTCTGGCGCTCAAATTTACAGATAGTTCCTACCTCGTACAGATGTCCAAATTTGGCACGAAGATGCTCGGAAATGACGCTGCTGGAATTTCTCTGCTGGACACGCTCCCCTGGCTGCAACTTTCATTCAGGATACTCCTGCAGACTCCGCTGATGTGATGCAGTGCATATCTCTGGCTTCCGATGCGTAATTGTGCCGAAATCAAAGTTCTAAAATTTCAGTTGTCGGCTGCCGATCTTCAGTCGCAGATGAGATTGGAAAATTTTTAATTTTATCGCGGCGGAAAATGCTACAAACACTTCCACAGCTGGGTAATGATGCGTATATTAAAATGCAACACTTTTAAAACTGGTAAACACTTTTATTCTCGTAAAAAACATGAATTTTAAGGGAGTACAATTTCCCCCAAACTGTCTTAATTTATATGTATTTTCAATTGTTTTTTTTCTATTTTACAAAAACGCATCGCGTTGCTATGTTATCGCGATACTTTTTGTTAATTAAAAATTAGTTTTGATAGCAAAATACACAAATGGAGTAAAGTTTGATTACATAAATCTTAAATTAACATTTTCTTAAATCTAAAAAAAATTTTCCTTTGCTTATAACTATCATTGTTTCTTCCGTTACGCACACAAATGATTAAAAATCACTGCTCTGCTTTTTCACCTTGTCTTATTAATGCACTGGAAACTGAGTTCAAATTTTCGTTGCCTAATTTCGGGATTGCTTTAATAGTTATTTATGAGTGGGGTACTGTTCTTCTATTGTCTGAACCTTAATTCACTCATCTAAAAAAAATAATTCAGAGCTACCCCTAACGATAACCATGACTGAAAGTGACTTGATGAAAATCCTGCAAACTAAAGAAAAACTAGTTTCCATGCCACATGCATCAGGCTGTGGAAAGGGCAGTTAAACTTGTTATAGATGCATCAACAACTGTTTGCAGCCAAAAGTCACGTGACGGTTACATAAGAGCCAAACTTGAGGCCAGGACAAATTTGCCCAGTTACGAAAATAAAGCTGAGTATTATAAAGTGAAACATGATCAGTAAGTTTTTCTGAAAGGGGAAGAGAGCGGGTGGGTGGAACTAAACGTGCGGCCACCTCCCTGTGATGAGTGGAACTTTAATTTCCTTTTTTTATATTACAAAGTCAATTTTCATCTTCGGGTTCCGAATTAAACGAAGAGTAGCACTTTAATGAAAAGTTGGTATGTCTTCCAGCACGGCAAGGATTTTTGAGGTTTTAGGGGTGCGGTTAAAATTCAATGTATGCTGTCCAGTTTTTCCCTGTGTTGTATAAAGCACTTAGCTTAATTTAGATACTACCACAAGCGCGTTTAATTATTGTTTTTAAATCACCTTTTTAGGGGCGGAAGGGGGGGGGGGTTAACTGTTATTTGACGCATCCCAACTTTTTTGTATAATTTTCTATACATTCTATACATTTTGGCCAAATCTGACATAATAGAGGTTTTCAATTTTAAATAAGTCAGTCAGATTGAGTTACGAGACATAGTAAAGTCTCTAAACAATAAAAATAGTCCTGATATCTATAACATGAATGCCTATTTGATTAATACTTAGAATATTTAATATTATTGCTCTTTGACCAAACTCATAAATGAATCTATATGAGAAAATATCTTTCTTTTTGCTTTGAAAATTGCCAAAATTATACCTATTCCAAAATGTGATGCTGCCGATGATCCTAATACATTTAGACCGATTTCTATTCTCCCAATACTTTCAAGAAATTTTAAAGCTCTCTTAATAGTTATTAACTATACAAGTAGTGTTATGTGGATATTACCCATTAGAGAAAAAGTTTGCCCCACGAGGCCATAGGCTATCGCTATAATTACCCCCTGAACGGACCCTGATGGCTGCAACCTTTTTCTGCACCTAGTACGATCTCTGCTCTACGTGTTGCACGATGCTGAAGGCCCTTTAGAACTCATGTATCGTTCAAATTTACCTTGAAAAGTGGGTTTGATATCCTGAATACGTTTTCTAGTGCGATTATATAAATCTGGAATGCTCCCTGCATCTGCTTTCTGGACCAGGACACCAAGGAAGGTCCAATCTACACGATACACATAAATTTCAGCTGGCCGATGTCTTAAAACTGCACGAAAATCAGCCCCGAAGTTGGATTCAAGTGCGCGACCTTGTCACGTCACCTCCCTCGTAAGTGGCACTTGATAACTCGATGAATATTTGTACAGAGGAACTCTGCACACTGGAGAACAATAAAAACCACTATTTGGCACAAAATGATAACTTTTAATAATTAAATTCAACAAGTTTCTCGAACCACTTTTTACAACAGCTATTTTTTCTTGGCTTGGGTTGTCAATAACCATAAAAGAACATCTCGTCTCTTAGCAACTATTACAATTGTTTTTCACGTAAGTTTGTTTACAATGTTTCCCTTAGAAACTAGATTGTTTTTAGAGAAATGTGAAATCGAAGCTCTTTTTAACCTCACATCTCTGCTTTTTAATCACTTTAGTTTTATTGGCACTGGGATTACGAGTTTTAATTAGTACTGCACTGTTGTTTTTCCGCCATCGTATGTGGCCTTATCAATGCTCTTTGCATTCTATGCTTTCTTGCACCGCTTTCGTACCTTTCAGCGGCGTTGCCGATTGTTGGCCTTATAATTTAACTAATATCGCTGCATATAACTTTCGTAACGCTTCAAACATCTCTGTATCTTATCAAATTTACAATTCTTGTCTTGACTTTACAATGTCGAATCTGTCAGTCTGTTACCTAACTCTGACTATAAAATAAGGACTAGCAAAGGCTACCGGATTCTCAGCCGGAGCTGGTCGTGGGTCGAACAAAAGACTTAAAGCGTAAGCTGAAACGATGAGTAAATTATGGGCGCCAAGTAGCAGGTGACCCAGCACTTTGCTAATCATCAAACAAGACAATACGGAAGGTGCTACTAAGCGATCCTGAAAATTAGAGATAGCGGCAAGGACACACAAATCAAATTCGCAGGCATAAGTAACGAGTATATATAATTTAATATAATATTAACAATGCTCGGTAGTATATCACAACAACAACAGATATCACAAACCAGATTTTATATACCAAGATAGTAAAATTTATCACAGATTGAACTCACCAGTTTAAATAAATACAGTAGTCGAAGATCGTAGCAATTCGCATGTATGAGCAAACGCGTCTCAAATTTAAGCGGTAGTTAAGGTTTTGTTTTGTTTGTCAAGTTGAAATCAACGCTAAACCCTTAGTTGCAAAAATACATAATTATACTAGTAATCAATTGTACACAAATCCCATTATTACCCAAGATCTTGGTTTATAGGGGCGCAAAATTACCCGAAACACGCTAATTAAATCTCGCCCTAAAGGGGCATAATTGCTTAAACAACGATCGGACTGGTTTCGCTAATTTCTTGCAAAATGGGGCCGCACTAAGCCAAGTTCAACTGAACTGACAGATCTCTTCACTGAGATCGAGTCTAAAATAAGGCGTATTCAAGAATTGCTTCACAAAATTTACATAAGGGAAACATTATCGTCCCCATGCATCTACATTAGACACAGCCTGAACGCTAATGGAGGCTTGAAATGTCAAAGTTACAAATATTAAGATGTTATACAACAAAATAGGTTTACTTTAAACTGCAGGTGAGTTATCACAACATTAAAGTAAGTAAATTTAATCAATTATCAAAATCTGGCCGTAGCCCAAACGCTACAATGAATAATAATTAAACACACATTAAAATGAGGCCTATAACACAGGTTAAGTTGGTCGAGCTCAAAACTGCACAAGAACGCTTAAGGAAATTGCAAAGACAGACCTTGACTGCACCAGGTGACGAACGTGCTAAATCGGAGGCCTGCTGCACGATGTCGAGGAAGCCAGGTGATCCAACGGGCTTTACTGCAGGTAACGTAGAGATCTCGGGCCAGTAAATCTGCTAGCCTGTTTTAGGGACTGGAAATCTCCCAAACTCACAGCCAGCCGACTGGAGCAACTGCCTGGAGAAAGTGCTCTCCAAGAGGGGCCAAATCCATCAACCAAACGCCTCGAAAAGCTCTGCGCCACCATGTACAAAGCTCGCAGCACACCAACAGAGATGCGTTAGTTCATACTGAAGGACTGCTTCTTAATCTGAGTGCGTTCACCGCCCGTACCAAAGGGGAATTGAGTGCTTTCACCGCCCGTACCAAAGGGGAGCTAAAAGGGACAACATTCCGCCTTAGAAATATAACCAATAATTGTCAAAATAGCATACCGTTAGGTGTTCTGCTCCGAATCGCCCAAATAATTAAATGTGCTTGTCAGATGAATTCCGGACAAAAGTCCGTGCTTGAAATGTATCACAACAAAAACGTCGGGGACGTCTCCCGGACAAAATTCACACCAAAATATACATTTTTATGCTAGGATGAGTGTGACAAAACCGAATTACAAATATTCGTGCATCGATTAACCAAAGATGCTTTTCACCACATCCATCTTCTGACAAGTCAAAATGGCTAATGATAATTGACAGCTAGGCCCAGAGTTCCAAATTTGCAGAAAAATCGCATCTGCAACCAACATAGCACGCGTACAACGTGAGGCCTAACCTGCAGTGACTTTACTTGAGGAAATGGGTAACTGAAATTAGGCTATTTAAAGTAAGTTAGATCTAGGATTAGTCCGATATAGAGTAAATAGTTAGAGCGAAATGTGCAAAGTGCCTTGAATTAGGCAAGGATAAGGCAAATCGTTAAATTAATACGAAAAGTGACTTTTGGCCCATAACAAGTCACATAAATTAAGAGCACCTGTCATAACCATAACAATTAATTAAATTAAGTTAAACGCAACCCTTCCGATACTGTTTAATCTAATGCTAACTTCTGTCAATCAAATTATAGTTACTGCTAATCATCATGTGTAGTTATTAGTGTATAATATTGACACAATGTTGCAATAAACAAAATACCAATCCTGGGGCCTATTTGAATCTTTCTTTCATTTTCATGTTTTAGTTATGCAACCAGAATTGCTGTGAGCATTAAACCATTACAATATATACAGTGTGTCTCACTTTAAACGAAGACATATCTTTATTACTTTATCTACGACAGTGTGTAAAATTCTTTTAGTTGGTAGTTTTAAGTTTGTAAAACGACTGTTTAATAACATGTTTTCATTAGTTTACGTCATCAGTAGCAACGTGTTTAAAAGATTTCATTAGGCACGTCGTCAGTAGCAAAGTGTTTTAAAATTTTTAACCACGCAAAAATACGATCGTTTGCTAGTAATCCTAATTTACATTTAAATATTTTTTTATTTACTGTGTTTTTTAGATTCTATCGTAGATAAAATATTGTACGATACACATGCGTAAAGCATCTTTTGTCACTCGCACGGCTTAACACGCTCGCTCACTTGCTTTTTAACTCTGCCCCACTTGTGACCACAGTCTAATAAGAAACAGTCATTTCACTCCTGTGTCGGCACTTTGATCTTCGTGTCGCACTAAACGCTCGCGCGCAATAGGCTGCGCGTTGATTTTGTTCGGCGCGGTTTTGAAAAACGCGCGCGCGCATAACCTAACATTTAAAAATTACGCATTTTTAGCTGATACTCTCAGATTGTCACACAAAATAGCTTGATAACGTTGAATTGTTTCTCCACAAGACGTAAACAACACAACTCAAAGCCGTTATGGTTAAAAGTGTGGTAAACAAACACAACACAGAACAGGTTAGGCAGACGCGCCCGCGCTGTGACTAGAGAACTACCGCGCAATAGGCTGCGCGTTTATTGTAAGCTGGGGACACATTTTGCGGCGAGTGACACGACTGTTTCTTATTAGACTGTGCTTGTGACTAAAGACTAGCTTTACGCACTTGTCGTAAATTACTATTAAAGCATCATTTTTAATTTTAGCGGTCTGTACCGCCCCTAAGAGGATTTAAGCTATTTTGATTATTGCCACCACTGCATGTCAGTCTAGTACTATGATTGATTAAAAATACTGGGCTATATTTCATTTTAAAATCTTTTTTTACATCTTCAAAAAACCCCAGATTTGAATTTTTACTTCAAAAAAATTAAAACAATTCTTTATAGAAGCAATAATAATCAAAATATGGTCGAATCATAAAATGTAATAATTATTTTTGATGAAAACAAAAATGTTTAGCGTTTTATAAAAACTCTTGTTTTTACCTGGGCGATTTCTGTTTCAAAAATTGTGCAGAAAATGAAATCATTAGTTTGCCACAATAATAAAAAGTAACGTACGCTTTCAAGAGGTCATGGCCATGTGATCAGATATAGTTGCTTAAATATCACTTCTAGTTTTTAAAAAACGACATTTGACCTTCAAGCAATCTTTTGTAATAAATACCTATAGTTTTATATTTAAAATTTTCACATGGTTTCGTATTTCAAACATTTTGACGATGGGACCTTTTCCTTACGTAATAATCTTTTTTTTCTTAATAAAGCATGTGATAAACTTAAAATCACTCAAGAACCTAATACATTTTTAAAAACATTTTGGTTTTTACTCCACAAAATTGTTAAATTGTTTTACATGATTTTATATTTTGGCCATATTATTGATTTTAGAAATGTTTCTTTTCATCTTTTTGCAATAAAAATTCGTATGTGGAGGTTTTTGATGATGCGAAAAAGATTTTGAAATAATATCTACCCTTCCTTGATCGCTAGTGTAAGTTTTAGAAATGTCTTTATCGATCATATTAGGCAGGTATACAAAGGTGGAAATAATTCAAATCATTATACTAAAAATAAAAATATAGGGTGTCGTCTTTTCAAGTGAAACATAGTGTATATGTCAAGGGTACGTATTATTAATTTTTTGTCTTAAGGGTACGTGATCAAAAAAATTTGGTGACCACTGCTCTAGAGGATAAAAGTATTCGATCATACTACTAATGTGATCAATCATACAAAAAAAATGTGGAAACTGAAATCGTCCCTAAACTAGGGTAATTATGCAAATCCTATTATGTTGGTTTAGTTTAATTGAATTGTCTTCAGTTTTAAGAATATTCAGACCAGCCAAATCTTAAGAGTAAATCCTGAAACCTACCTCTTACATAATCGTATTAGCAGGTACTCTTTAATTGTCCACCTACTCAATTTATTAACGTATGAAAATCCAGGCCATATTTTGGTTTTCGCACTACACCTTTTTCATTTGTGATTCAGAAAGTGTAAGATGTATTTCAGGAAGTTTATCTTGTAATGCAGATTAAGAAATTGTAATTCAGAAACGAAGAGACGACCTTTATGTAGAATTATGTACTATGTATAATCCATTCACAATGTTTTTTTATAGTTGCATCCACGAATTCTGAAAGTGAAACTGCGACATGAAAAATCCGTGATAGTTATTTACATTACGAGTGCGTTAGGTTGATTTTACAGTGCGAGGTTTTAATTTTTGAAGCTCGACGCGAAGCGGAGTGCTTTAATAAAAATGATCAACGCACCGAGTGTTGTATTAAATTTGTTGTAATTTTTTTAAGCTATAAATCCGAAATTTTACTTTCGTATACAAAACCACTTTTGCCATCCAGAAAGCTGCCTTCAATAAATTTTGTTGTTGACACTGAAACGTCAAAAATCGAAGTCGTAAATATTAATTTTCTGTATTTCCGTGAAACTTAACTGAATGAGGAACTAGGTACGTAGCTAGTGCGTCTGCAAATACCCTTTAGTACTACAAAGCAACGTTTTTGTTTAAAGGTCTCTGAGAGCTAAAAATTTGCTAGTCATTTTACCGTACCGTGATGCATACAAACACTGACAAACTGTAAAATCGTAGTTACGGTGGACGTCAACTGTGTATGAATGTGTTGTTTACATGTTAGAAAGCCAAACATTGTTATACAGCTGCTTTATTGACATTGCAATTTATGTCAAAATGCCGCAAATTTTACGAAAGGAGACAAACATTTAGTTGACAACAATGTAAGCCTTAAAAAATCATAACCACAATTTGAAAACAACATAATCCAATTTCGCATGCTTACCAACAAAAATGTCACCTTTAGTAAAGACCAGTGATTTTGAAGGATATATCGTGTGTTCCAAAAAAACTCATTTAGGGTAGGCCTTCGAAAGAAAGATAGAAAATCTAGTCATGTCTTAACTTAAGTCTGTAGGTGAATGTCAGACTGCAATTTGTTTATGAACACATCTGTCACTGTGACAGATAAAAGTTTACACTGCATTAAGTTTAATTGTTTCAAGCAAAAAGGGAAATAAGATGGCATGTACACAACAACAACGAGTGTAATAACCATAACGGTCAATAAAAATTGCTGTTGTTAAGTGTTTTGTATATTTTAGGAAAATAATTCAAGGTCAAGATGTAATTTAGTTCTCTCTGAGTTGGTAGTTCATTTGCATCAATAGGTGTATCGCAAGTTACGGCAAACATCATTTTGATCATGGCATACTGCAAATGAGTTTTTTTTTTGAAACACACGATATATACAAACATAAGCTTCCCATATTGTGCCAACATAACCAAGACATACTGTAAGGTGCCATCTTTTTCTCAAGCAAAAGAATGTGTATGTATTTATCTTTGGTAATTGTGCAGCCAACCCTGAAGCTAAGGCGCCAAAATTAACATTGCCAAGATGTTATACAATTTATTTTAATGTGCAATAATATCGTGTGTTCCAAAAAAAAAACTCATTCGCAGCATGCCATGATGAAATTGAAGTGTGCCGTAACTTGAGATATATACACATTGATGCAAATGAACTACCAAGTCAGAGAGAACTAAATTAAATTTTGACCTTGAATTATTTGAGTGCGATAATGAAGCTCTTTACGATACTAAAATTAATTTGGTTAAGAGGCTGTATCAATACCGATGAAGATAATAGTATTTAACATTACTAGTTTGGTAAAAGGGTTTTTACTGGCGAAGAGAAGGATATGACTGGCGAAGAGAAGGATATGACTGGCGAGCCAAAGGCGTGCTATCGCCTCTCGGTAAACTATAGTTCTCTCGACAGAAATGGAATCTTTTCTGCCTCGGTATGTAATACATATACTATTACCGATCTTGACCGGCAAAACATAACCTTTTGGCGAAAATATTCTCCAGAAACTGCATTTCTGGTCAGAGTGGTCAGTCATAGAAAAACTCACTTACGTGGGAGATTATAATATAGGTGAATGTAGAATATCAAACAATATTCAATAACTTCGGAGAACACTGTATTTGTATTTGCATTAATCATCCTGCTAACCACATGGCAGCCGGATTTCAAAAATTTGTGTTATTGTGTTGTCTGTGTTATAATTATAAATACATATATACAATTAAACCAAATGTTTTCAGTCGTGTAATTTTAACATCCTATGAGGATAGTCTTCCTACGAGTGGTAGTTCTTGTCGCCATCTGTTAGTGATAAGTTTAATCATGTCGTTGCAACTAAGTAGAAATTTTTATTTAGAATTAGCTTCGAGCATGTAACTACCGAACGCGTATAATCAAGGCGGTCTACGAGGGGTCGTTTTTATATTCCCGGAATAGAAAACAAACCAAACAACTGCAGAACTAAAAAAAATTTATTTTTCAATATAACCCCCTCCCTTAACAATGCAAGTATTGGAACGTTTCAATAACAACTGCAAACCGTGATAAAAATATTCTTTTGTTTTTGTCTTGAAATGGCTCTCAACTGCTGCTATGAGTTCATTATCATCGGCAAATTTTCTTCCTCTGATGTCTTTTTTCATATTTGGGAATAGAAAGTAGTCTGAGGGAGCCAAATCGGGACTATAGGGCGGATGGTCCTGTTCTTCAAAGCCGCAACTGTCCATGGCAGCCTTGACTGTTTTTGCCTTATGAACAACAGCATTGTCGTGCAACAGCAGTATCCCCTTGCTTAGCTTTCCCCTTCTGTTTTGTTTAATATAATCCCGTAAACGGTGCAATAAGCCCGAATAGTATTCGCCATTTATTGTTTGGCTCTTTTTTAAGTAATCTATTAATAATATCCTCTCACATCCCAAAAAATGGTGGTCATTATTTTTCCCGCTGATGCAACGACCTTAAACTTTTTAGGAGGGCTAGAACCCTTAACATGCCACTGCATGGACTCTTGTTTGGACTCTGGGTCATAATAATAAACCCAAGTCTCATCTTCCGTAACAATTCGTTTAATTATAGAGTCGGGATTTTTCTCACACAAACTCAAAAACTGATTACAGACTTGAATTCTGTGCTGCATTTGAAAGGGAGAAAGCATTCGGGGAACCCATCATGCACTTACTTTTGACATGCCCAAATATTCATGCAAAATCCTAAAAATAGTAGTTTCTGATACACCAGTTAATGTTGCTAACTGCCTCTTTTTTAGTCTGGCGTCTTCTAACACTAAACCTTTAACTTTATTCACAACTTCTGCTGTAATCGTTTCAGTGGGACGACCAGATCTTGGATCATCTTCTAATGATTCTCGACCACATCTAAACAATTTGGACCATTCATAAATGGTTGATTTGAAAGGACACAGGTCACCATACACGGCTCTCATTTCTTCAACTATTATTTAAGGACTTTTTCCCTGTTTGGTGAAGAATTTTATAACTGAGCGATACTCAAATTTATTCATTTCGACCTCTTAGCTTGACACGTCTTCAAAAACCAGAAAAGAACTAAGTTATAAATTTGGCAATTGTTTTATAAATTGCCATAAGTTGTTTCAAGGCCTACCTGATTTTAAAAAGTTAAATAGAAAAATTCTAACCAAATTACAAAGTACTTATTCCGGGAATATAAAAACGACCCCTCGTATATTGTTCCAGGTCATGACACTGGCTCTGTTGCTAAATTGTGTGCTAGGCCATTCCAAGGCACACTAAGTTTTGTTTGTTTGAAATATATTTGACATTAAAAACTATGTTGACAAAGCTAATTCATATAAGTTACAAAAATGCTTTTGAAGTGTTGCGTACCAAGCTGCAAGTCAACGTATACAGTTGCTTCATATGTTAGCGTGTTGAGGTTTCCATCTAATGAAAGGGTGGCTAAAAAATGGAAAAAAGTTTTGCATTTAGAGCACTGGCGGATTGGAAAGGCTAGTCTTGTGTGTGAAAAAGCGAATATACAGGGTAATAAGATGTAAAGACTTGTTCCGATTGCAATATCACTAGCTTCCAGGCAAGTGCAAGAAATTACTGTTTTAGATAAAGTCAAAATTAGTAGCAATGGAGAAGTAGGTACCTATCCATTAGGAATGGTTTTTAAATTGAATATTACGGTGAAGTGACGCACTACGGTGTAAATAGCAGTGATTTTCTATATATTTTTTCCAACTGGCATACATCACAATGACAGAAACAGTGCAGTGGCAGATTGTTCATTTAGTGACCGAAACTAGTAATTTTTTGTTAAGGGTTGGCTAAGCCACGTTGCCAGATTGTGGTAGGCCATTCCAAAGGCCACTTTATAGGCCCAGTGTCATGGTCTGGAACAATATAAACCGCCTTGGTATAATTCCAATACCGTGTAACGTAAAACTGTTCGTTCAAAGAACATCAACAGATATGAAAATAAAATAGTACAGACGTATCTCAACTATATGATATAAACTGATAACTAGAACTCAGTGGTAATGCGCAATCGCGTACAGCGTCAAATGGTTTGTGTAATGGCGGATTTCAGCAGAACAGATGACTGTAGATGACAGTAAAAGAAACAGTATTTTGTTGTTTTTGAATTGAATGGTGCTATTGTGAATTTGATTGTTGTGCTTTAGTGGTTAACAAAAGGAGTTAGTGAGAATGAATTATCATATTTGTCAAATCCCTACGAAACCAAGAAGTTACTCATCATACGGCTTACATTTGGACACATGAGAAATTTCTTTATTATTTATTTATCTAAAAATCTTGTTCTTGATAAACGTCTCCACATCTTTAGGGTTATCAACATTGAATCGAAGTTGACCCGAAGAAAATAATTTTAGAAGGAGGAAAAGCGGAGGATAACATTAATGAAAAAGATTAAAGTGAAATAGTCTTTACATTATGAGGATATAATTCCAATAATTATTTTATATTTTTTACAGTAGCAGAACATAATTACTGACCTTTGTAAATAATAGGAATTAAATAGCAAAACCATTTTTTATATTTCATAACAATATTTAAAAATCTTAGAAGTAAACTGTTACGAAACTACATTTTTCTTTAAAAAATAAAAATTTCCTAAAATTATATTTGTCTCTTTGGCCACTTTTTGCCAATGAGTTCTGCTCTGGAGCTTTTAACTCTTGGCTTAAATCAGACTACACAACCTTGATAATCAAATACTTCAACAGAACGTTATAAACATCGTATATTATAGCAACTGATTTTGATTAAACTAAAAATATAAGTAACTAAGGTCTATTCGGTGGATGATTCACTTATATCGTTCTTCCCAGAACATTGTGGACATAAAAGTAATATGATCTGTGGAAATAGCTACATTGCACCGACCAAAATTTTTCTTCGACTAGCGGTTTTTTCTTCTGGGGCAAAATCACAATAATCTGTATTTCTTTCTGGCATGTGATGCATTGGTTCTGGGGCTCCCAAAAGATGACCGATTCGTGATCTAAGGTTACACGGCAAAGATAAAATATGGTTTGACTAGTTCTTGAGCTAAGTTTTTGAGATAGATTCGGCGATCTTGAATAATTTCCGCATTGGTTTTGAATATAATTTGAGAGTTGATGCCTCCAACATCCAGCAAAGTGAAGAATATTCTCAATGGCCAACGGCAACAGAATCTGGATACTGAATAGATAGACTCCATCTGGTCGACGACATCCACACCTCCCTTTGTGATGTTATAGAACGTTATTATTTCGGGCTTGCATAAATCGCCAGTGTCTGAATCAATTTCTCTACATTATGTAGTCTAGACAAAGCTAAAACTTTCTTGTTTCGTTTTAGCTTATAAAAAACAAGAACAACATTCTTTTGATAATCAAACATACTACTTGGAACTGGCCTTTCCTTTGTATTCACGAAAATTGGTGATAGGTATCTCCTTCTTGTTTTGTCGTAGCTTGCCAACTGGTTTTCGTACTATCTTCTGTAATACAGCATATGAATATGCTCTATCCTTTTGGCAATTGCAAGCACAGCACCCTAGATAAATAACAAACCACGCTTCTTTTTGTTTTTAAAAACGCATGATTTTCAAAAACGTATGTTTTTGATTAATACATTTTTTTATGAATGACACGTAAACGTCAAACTAAATAATTTTTGTGAAAGAAAAAACGGTGATCATTTTCAGTTTTTTACATGAAGTTGCTATATTGCAAGGAAGTACATTCGTTTAGTTCCTAGAAAAAACATTTAAATTGTGAAGAACTCTTGCAAATTATAGTCTAGGTGCTGAAGTGTATCGTGAGTGAACAACGCCTACCTTGATTACAAAACTACGCTCTGCAATTTTTATTTATCATTGCAGGCGAGGCGTGTGTAAAAACCAGTGATTTTGAAAGATATATATATACAAATACAGCATTAATATATTACATACGGTTACGTGCCAAGATATGTAACATCCCTTTTTCATGCTGTCTTCTTCTGCAATACAACATACAAATATACTTTATCCTTGTTTCTATTACGAGCACAGCACTCTAGATATAGAACACAGCACGTTATTGTTGTTTTTCAAAAACGTATGTTTTTGATTATTTTATTCGTAGAGATTTCAACCAATCAAAAGGCTGGATTTAGTTAAGTTATCTTGTGTAATTTCGATTATACAAAATCGATTATACTAGAGTAACTTCACTAGGCGACTCAATACATAACTTTTGTCAACTTAATGTTGTTTTCATGGAGATGACTTTCAGCTAGGTTAATTCAAACAACATCGAGCTGCTAATAAAATATTTATTTGTTCCTAATATTAAAATTTACTCACAAAATAATCAAATCGAATACAATGCGTACTTCGAACAAGTTATACGTCTCAAACTTCCTGCACAATAACAAATCGTGTCAGTTTGACAGAATAATCCTCCCGCTGACGCGATCGGACTATTTAACCTGTCAAACTGCACTCTTTTATTATTGTGCAACAAGTTATCGACATATAACCTGATAATATCGAAGTACTTATAGTATTACTTCTGATTATTGCACCTTGATATGAATGACACAGGAAATATCAAACTCAAATATTTTTTTTCACCACCTTTCTTGCAAGTGATCCTTACACGGTCTGATTTGAGGGATGTAGGAAACATTTACAAAACTTGTTACAGTTTCCATGACAATGTACTTACTTCCCTAGAGAAGCGAATTACTTACATCCCGCATTTACTATAACGGACGAGATGCCGTGTTTGCAGTTTGATTAACATGTAGAAAACCACTATCGCTCGTACTATTATCCATTTTTATTCAGAATACAAGCATAAAGCTTACAAAACAGCACTCGCAATTGTATTCACGCATTTTCCACAGTGCGTTTATAACTGTCAAAAAAAAACGTCACAGCACTGTAACAACGCCCCAAGCTCCGAAGTAGGCTACTATAATTTAGAAAATGTAAACATTTTCTGCTATCATATAAATAAAGGAGAACGATCCAAACGTGTGTGTCCGTCACGACCATTGCAGACGCGATGACCCCCATTTGCGTTTGTTTGCATTTCGCCGTCGCTTGGATTTCGTGACCGGGGCGGAGCCCCGAGGGCCCCCTTGGAGAGGGGCGATTCCCCGAGGGCCCCCTTGGAGAGGGGTGGAGCCCTGATGGCCCCTTGGAGAGGGGCGGATCCCCGAGAGCCCCATTAGAGCGGGACGGAGCCCCGACCGCCCCCTTGGAGAGGGGCGAATCCCCGAGGGCCCCTTTGGAAAGGGGAGAATCCCCGTGAGCCCCCGTGGAGAGGGGTGGAGCAGGAAATCCATAGAGAAATATTCTTTAATTCTTAACTCAACCTACATATGAAAAAACCATGGTCCCAGATTTACGACTGTACATTAATTTAATTGTTAAATTAATGTGAAAAATAGCAGTGGTGCCAACATGCTGTCAGTTTGACAGTGCGGATGTCAAGTAAATATATAATATGTAATATTTTTCGGGGTATGTAATAATTTTCCGGCTAGTTTCAGTAATCATGTAGTTCCCAGCTGTTGTCATGTCATGAAATTGATACATTACAATATGATTGCGAATAAAAGCTTTTGCCGGTCCGTTATGCTAATATAGTATACTACTAGCGAGGTACCCGTTCTTCGTACGGACTACAAATGTTTGTTTCTTCTTCTAAATCTTAAATTAATTCTGCAGTCCCCCCCCCCCTCATTCAATACGCTAAACTAAGAAAGGCTGCAAAACAATATTGTAGATAAAAAAGAAACAATATTCTTCCGAAAAAAGTTCTCCTTAACCCTTTTATTCTTCACGCACCCCCCTGGAAATGTGTATCTAATTGTAGTTACCCTTGTATAGATTGATAAAACTATAGTTTTAGTATAACAATGAGATAAAATGAAAAATTTGTACTTATTAAATGTTGTATTCATAAATTATAGCAGAATACCCGTTTCCAACACAGGGGGAATGGGGGATGAAATTTCAGAAATTCTCCTATTTTATTCTAGGAGATATTGAGAAATTCGTGAAAACACAGTTTACCTCTTTTCACCTCTTAGGGGTACAAATTCTAAACATTCTTTCAGCCCGTTTTATCCTGAAATAAACCCAGAGGGGAAATAATTAATAATTTTAACCCCCTACCCCTTCTCAGTTTTCCCTTTTTACCGCTGTGGGGGTGAAATTCAAAAAACTCTAAAACCGCTTTCTAAAGATTTTAAAAACACATCTATATGACAAAAAGAATGCTCTAACTCAACAAACACAGGAGATACAAGAGGTTCTATAATTTACCCCGAATGCAAATTCGCACCTTTAAGGGTTTATTAGGGCAAAATACTGAAATGAGTTTTTAGACATTTGCCTTATATACCTATACAAGCAAACACCAAGTCGATATCTTATTGGGTCTAAGAGATATTGAGGAATTCGTGAAAACACAGTCTACCCCTTTTCGCCCCCTTACGGGTAAATTTTTCAAAATCCGTTAACCAACGGTTTAAATATTTTAAAAATACATCTATATCCAAAAAGGAATGTTCTAACTTAAGAAACATAAGAGATCCGAAGGGTTCTTTAATTCACCCCAAATCCATATTTGCACCTTTACGGGTTGATTAGGGCAAAATCCTGAAATAAGTCTCTAGGTATTTACATTGACAATCTTTGGAAGTAAACACCAAATCGCTATCTCGGATGTAAGAGATATTGAGGAATTCGTAAAAACACATTTTACCCTTTTTCACCCCCTTAGGGGTAGAATTTCAAAAAAATCCCTTCATAGCACTACCTTACGTAACAAATTGAATCTTCCACCAAAATTTCAACTTCGTAGTACTAGTGGTGACGGCTCTGCGTTGATTAGTCAGGGTTGTGACTTTCCTTTATATAGGTATGTATAGATAGATTAAGTTTTAAAAACGGTAAGGACATTTTGCCGATCGAAGACAATTGTTTGGCGAAGGAGCGAAGCGACGACTCCAATTATTGTCTGAGATCGGTAATTCCTTAACGTTCGTGATGCTTATGACGTTTTTTGTACGATAGAATAGCTATTTATGCAACAAGTGCTAAAAGTCGACGTTTATGCACGAGACATGAAAATTATGAAACGAAGCCGAAGGTGGCACTGTAAGTCTATGTCAAATTCGAGGTTAGCAGGTTAGGTTTTGCGTCAGTCTGTGTCAAAACTGACGGAAAACCTAACCTGCTACTTCGAATTTTTACTTACCGTTCTAGAACGGTAAACATAACTTACTGATTTGGCAACAAACGCAGTAACAAAAATTAATATAATACCATGAGATAAAAAAAAATATTCTGAGCAGGCCTCGATATGTGTTATACGTTTGGCAGTACTGAAGCATATTGTCAGTCTATGTCAAATTCGAGATTTGCAGGTTAAGTTTTACGTCAGTCTGTGTCAAACAACAAACAAAACCTAACCTTTTAATCTCGAATTTGACATAGACTGACAATACACTTCAGTACTGTCAAACGTATAACACATATCGAGGCCTCTGCTCAGAATCATTTTTTTATCTCATGGTAGTAATTTACGTTATAAATGTTGTTCTTAGAAAACTGCCCTCGGGACAGTTTTCATTGCAACCAGCACTCGACACTTGGCGTGTGCAAAATTATCTGTAAGTATGTCTCGTCCTTGTCATATTACTATTGATAAGCTCCACGTCTCCGACCCATACAATAAATAATACAGATTTTACATTTGTTCTGAAAAGTTTGAGTTTTTTTTAAAATGTTGGCTGCTGTTAATATTCGATTCAACATAATAAATCATTTCTGGCTGCCTCCATCCACAGTTATTATACTACCCAGATATATCATAGTATATTATGTTATTAGGAGCAAAAGTTATATTTTATATGGCGAGGCTGGACGGGTTATCTGCCGAGCTTGCGAGGCAGATAAGTACAGCCGAGCCACATAAATATACTTTTGCTCCGAATAACATATAGTATTTTTTCTTCAAACGTTTTTATAACAAATTATTTACAACTTTGTGAACAAAATTCGAAGAAAATTACTTGATCTCGTCAGCGGCAGATAAATTATCTGCCGCTGACGAGCGGCAGATAAAGTCGTCAGCGGCAGATAATAACTTTATCTGCCGCTGACGAGATCAAGTAATTTTCTTCGAAAAATTCATTTACTTCTTCAACATCTTTATCGTTTATTTTTATTGCAGTACCGTCATTCATCTTTTAACTAATATCTTGGTTTTCGTCGAGTTGATTTTCAGTCTTATTTTCTTAGCATATGTTTCTAATCCTGTGGTTTTGTTTTGCATATTTCTTTCTTGTTTGGTGTTATAAGGCATCTTCGAACTCTAAATGCTCTAGTTTTTGGAATACCCCCCAGTTGATGCCGCTGATTTTCATCTTCTATATTTCTTCTCATTATCCAGTCTATAGCTATGATGAACAAGATTGGTGACAGTATGCACCCTTGCCTTACTCCTCTTTTTGTCTTGAATTTTTGAGGTAATCATCCTTCGTGTTCTACTTGCCGTTCAGATTTCTCATAAACTATTTTTACAAGTCTTATGTATTTCGCTGGTATGCCAAATTGTTCTAATATTTTCCACATAGCACTTCTGTTGATGCGGTCGAAGGCTTTTTCAAAGTCAAAAAAATTTAGATATACCTCTTCATCCACTTGTTTGTTCAAGAATAATTTTCACAATTCCTATATTGTCTATGCAGGATCTATTCGATCGAAAGCCAGCTTGATTTTCTTGCAGTTTTTCATTGATGGGCTTTTCATTCTTCCCCACATCACTCTTCTCAGAATTTTGCTCGCTACATTTAATAGTGTTATTGGTCTCCAGTTCTCACATTTGGTTAGGTTGCCCTTTTTGGGCAGTTTGATTATTATGCCTTTTCTCCATTCTTTTGGTAGTTTCTTCTCTGTCCATATTTTATTTATTAATATGTGCAGCGCATCTACTGTTAAATTTATATGTCCTTTTAATAGTTCTGCCGTTATTCCGTCACTACCTGCCGCTTTATTGTTTTTCAGGTTTTTTACTGCAGTATTAATCTCTTCCTTAGTAAAAGCATCTTCCTTTATATATATCTTCTCCTAGACATTTTCTGTTTCAATCTCTAGACCAGTTTCTCCAGTTGGCGCTCTGGAAACCTCCGCAAAGTATGTTGCCCACTCTTCCTGCTTGCTGTATACCTGATCATGCTTTCCCCTTATTTTAATTGTACTTTTATATTTCTTTCCTTTTATGGTTTTTGTGAGATCATATAGTGTCTTCATGTCTTGCTTTGCCGCTGCTTCTTTAGTTCTCCTCGCTATTTCTTCCATGAATGTTCGCTTGTCTTTCCTGGCGCTTTTCTTTATTTCTTTGTTAATTAGGGTATATTCATTTGCAAGTATCTTCTTTTGTTCTTGAATTGTTATATTCATCATCTTAACTTTTAATTTTCTTCTTTCTTCATTTTTTTCTCTTGTTTCTCTTGTTATCCGTGGTTTGTCTACTTTCTGTCTATATCCTATTGTTCCTGTTGCTGCTTCTATAATTGTGTTCTTATATTTTCCCCAGATTTCCTCAATATCCTGGGTTGTTAGGTTCCCTAATTTTACCATTTTTTATTCTAGCATTATTTGGTATTCTTGCTAGGTGTCTTGGTCTTTTAATTTCCTTGTGTTAAAGTGTGATTGAAAATTAGAGTTTGACTAAATAATAACAATTTCTTCGTGCTCACAACCCGTTTAAGGTGATCTGCAACCCTTTTAATACCGGCCAATCGCTCCGCCAATGTTATAGCATGATTTCTAGGCTAACAGGCAAACAATACAAAAAGTTACAGCGTTAACCAAATGATAATAGTGTTCACTACTTGTTTGCAATTTGGGGGTGTTCTGCCTCTTTCCGATGCCGCTATCAAGGATAATCCTTACAGATGACACTTATACATGCCTTCCGCAACATTCTCTCAAAAAATTGGCCTTAACTAAATAATCACTAAAAAATGTCACCAGCTCTCCTACTACACAAGTCGGCTAAATGGTCGCCGCGCTAAACAAAACGATGACATGTTGCCAGTATTCCTATAGAAGAAAATGGATTCTGACGAGGAATTTATAACGTTAATAGTTTAATTTATTGTCGCTTGAAGAAAAATAATTGGCGTATGTGGGAAGACCCACTTGGTGAGAAACGTCAGGAAAAAAGTCTGTTGCATAATGCTCATGTTACATATGCCATATGGCTGGTCTTGTCTGGATTTCTAGTATTAGATTTTCCGTTTGGAAGTACATGTATAACCTTCAAAACAAATAATCAATGAGGTACTACTCATCGAAGTAAAACATTTTCATATATAACAAATATATTTGACAACCGCGCATGATACTAACAGCCAAAAAACTGCTTGTCGTGTGTACACTTTCATAAGACAACACAGGCTGAGGGTACGCGCAAAGCAATAAAACTGCGTTCGGGACATGGTTTGGACGGAGGTACGCTCTGCATGACGCATCGTGTATTTAGTCCGCTTTAAATACATAGAATCAAAGGTCGAGTTAGCTGCCGATTCAGGGTAAACCGCTTCGTGTGCCTTCACTCTAACATAGCCTGCTGGGAGGAGGAAACAGTGTGAATGAATTATAGATGCACAAATACATAGAGGGTGTGTGTAAAGTTTGCACCAAGTTTAATATTACCGGGGTCGGTAGCTCAGTGGTAAGCATCCTGACTACTGATCTAAGGGTCGCGAGTTCGATTCCCGGTCCCGATGAGGTTTTCAAAAATAAAAAAATGCAGATGAAAGCCTCTACAGAATGCCATCATTCGGAAGTGATGTAAAGCCGTGGGTTTCATGTTAGTTACTACGATGTGTAGCATGTAAAAGATCCCTTGCAAGGGTTGGAACTCGTTAGTCTCGGCAAAATTCTAAGTAGGACTTTGACCATATGACCCAAGCAGTCGGTGTCTAAGGTACCTGGTACTCTGCATGCCTAGACCTTGTCCAATAACAAACAAACAAGTTTAATATTTATTGAGTAAAAAAATAGTTGGCAATGTGATTCTCGTAAAATACTCTTAGTAAGAGCTTATAACAACGACTTGATTTATTTGATACTACTAGCTGAAACCCGCGGCATATGCCGCATTTAAAATGTACGACGAATCTAATAACTTTTGTTGCACTAAAGAAAGTTTTGAAAGCATGTTAGTGATTGGAAATATTTGGATAGCCTCCAGGCCACTTTCCTCCTACATATTGGATACACCGATACTGCTGAATTGAATAGTGTCTTCTTTTTTCTGTTCAGTATTAAATGCTAATTATTGTTACAATGCTGTAAATCCAGTTAGCGGAAATGTCACTGGGACAGTTTCCAAAAACTAAATTCCTGGAATTTGCTGATCTCTAAAAGCACTATATTTAGACAAACCTACAATTTTCTGAAAATAGGGACAATTAAGTACTTATCTGCTTTTGGAATATCCCAAATATAAAGGAAATATTATGTTTTATTGTTATGATGGATAATTTGTATTCGTATTTAAGTGTCTAATTCCTTTTCCAAAAACTCAGGTAATCAAACCCACTTGTAAAACAACCTGATATCAGCAACATTATTGCTTAAAGTTCTTGGTGTTCAGTCGTTTTTGTAATTTTGTCTTGGTATTGTTTATTTGGCTTGGTGTCTTGTTCTTATAAGTGGTGTGTGAATCAACATGGTAAGTAAAATGTCTATCATATTACCTACTTTTTCTACAAAAAAATACGTAATTGGCTTAACTAATGTTATTACACATTTATATTTGTCAATAAATTTCCTGAACATATTCTACCCACGAGATTTAAAAAAGACTGCTAGTATTATTACAGTTTTTTTCAATTGATCACTGTAAATCAGTTGGTTTCTGGCCTGCCCATAAAAGTTGATGTTTTATAAACAGTCATTTAAAATTTGTCTTCTGCTAGTGATTTAAAATTTTTATACCGCTAGCCCTTTAAAAATGTCAAATAAATGTCAACCAAAATAAATCAATAATTTATCAAAAAATTATACATAAGTACATTACAACTAAATTAACAAAACGACGTCCACGTCGTCAATTTTCATTTTGACCAGTTCTCCAATGCGACAACCGCCAGCAATACCCATAAGTATAGTCTGCAATGTAATTTTACAATTAAAAGGAAACAAATGGATCAATAATGCTAACCTTTGCAAGTAAATACTTCTCGTCTGGTGAAGTACGAATGAACCACAAAATTTCGTCGCGGCTAAGAACTTTCGACTTATTGGGCTTAAAGCCCTCTTGCGTTTTGCTTGGAAAATAGTAAGTTACTGGCTCTACACAAATAAAATTAAATTAAAACGATTTTCTTACCATATATGAATGTGGCCAGTAAGTGTATATATACAGTGTGTCCTAGATCGAGTGGGATTGCATAGGTAACTTTTTTATCATTGAAGATGGAGATTTGGTTAAATTGGCAATGTCGAACCAGTCAAAAGTTATTTAAAAAAAACTAAAAACTGTCATTTTCTTGTATGTCAAATATCTTTGTAAGTATAAGAGATACGAAAAACGTTTTATATAAAAGTCGCTGTTTTCGATGAGACCAATTTAAAATTGGTGTCGAACAAAAATTCAAGATGGCTGCTTTTGAGGTACTCGTATCAACGTCTTTAAGTTATTTAGGCGCCATATTTGATTTTTAGGTTACTGAATAGAATTTTTTATTATCTTTTCAACGATGTAAGATAACGTATGATTAAATAAAAATACCAGTAAAATTAATTGTTTTTACATTTTAATCAAGTAGGCTTACATAGATCAAAACAAAAACAAACAACATTTATATAAAAACAAAACATAACTGAGGAGCATGCGTACAGAACTAAATAAGTCCCGCTAATGTAATTTTACAGAAACAACGAAAAACTTCTAGGTGATTCGTTTTGTTATTAAAAATTTTTGTTATTGTTTATAGTAACTTGACTTTATTTCTAGTTTTATATAATCTTTGATGAATTACGCTAATTTCTACAGTTTTTCCAAAACAACGAAAAAACGTTTGGACTTACTAAGTTTTGAATGAAAAACTTAATTTTCTTAGTTTTTATTTAAATATTTTATGTATCTATTGATTTTTTACAAAATAAAATATTGTTTGGTAGAAGATATTTTATTAATATGTGATTAAGGTTACAAAATATATCAATAATGAACGTACATATATTAAACACGTACGCCAGCATCGTCTTCAGTACAGTCACATTCCTTTGACTGATGTTTTTTCTTCTTCTTCAATGATGTTATCACTCTCTAGAAACTGAACATACCATTCTAACTCACGATCTTCTTCCCACTTATCCCCAACTTGTGCTTTCAGAAGAGTTTTTACATGATCAAGCTTAATTTTTCTAAAGAGATGTACAAGCGGTAGTCCTTGGAGAGAAAATTCTAATAGGTTCTTTCGGGGTTTTATCATATTCTGGACAATCTCAGTCTTCAGATCCATTTCGTAAT
>CALNHX010006832.1:0-83007 GCA_940337035.1 Agriotes lineatus
CATCTGGGACGCCTGGGACAATAGGGACATATGGGACATATGGGACGTCCGGGACGTCTGGGACGTTAGGGACACATGGGACATCTGGGACGTTTGGCACGTTAAGGACATATGGGACATCTAGGACGTCTTGGACGTTAGGGACATATGGAACATCTAGGACGCCTGGGACATTAAGGACATATGGGACATATGGGACTTCTGGGACGTCTGGGATGTTAGGGACATATGGGACATCTCTGACGTCTGGGACGTTAAGGACATATGGGACATCTAGGACGTCTGGGACGCCTGGGACGTTAAGGACATATGGGACATTTAGGACGCTTGGGACATTTGGGACATATGGGACATATGGGACATCTGAGACGCCTGGGACAATAGGGACATATGGGACATATGGGACGTCCGGAACGTCTGGGACGTCAGGGACACATGGGACATCTGGGACGTTTGGCACGTTAAGGACATATGGGACATCTAGGACGTCTTGGACGTTAGGGACATATGGAACATCTAGGACGCCTGGGACATTAGGGACATATGGGACATATGGGACATCTGGAACGTCTGGGACGTTAAGGACATATGGGACATGCAGGACGTCTGGGACGTTTGGGACGTTAAGGACATATGAGACATTTAGGAGGCCTGGGACATTAGGGACATATGGGGCATATGGGACATCTGGGACGCCTGGGAATTTAAGGACATATGGGACATGCAGAACGTCTGGGACGTTTGGGACGTTAAGGACATATGAGACATTTAGGAGGCCTGGGACATTAGGGACATATGGGGCATATGGGACAGCTGGGACGTCTGGGACGTTAGGGACATATGGGACATCTGGGACGTCTGGACGTTAAGGACATATGGGACATGCGGGACGTCTGGGACGTTTGGGACGTTAAGGACATATGAGACATTTAGGAGGCCTGGGACGTTAGGGACATATGGGACATATGGAACATCTGGGACGCCTGGGACATTAAGGACATATGGGACATATGGGACATCTGGGACGTCTGGGACGTTAGGGACATATGGGACATCTCGGACGTCTGGGACGTTAAGGACATATGGGACATCTAAGACGTCTGGGACGTCTGGGAGGTTAAGGACATATGGGACATATGGGACATATGGGACATCTGGGACGCCTGGGACATTAGGGACATATGACACATATGGGACATCCGGGACGTCTGGGACGTTAGGGACACATGGGACATCTGGGACGTTTGGCACGTTAAGGCCATATGGCACATCCGGGACGTCTGGGACGTTAGGGACACATGGGACGTCTGGGACGTCTGGGACGTTAAGGACATATGGGACGTTTAGGACGCCTGGGAAATTAGGGACATATGGGACATATTGGACATCTGGGACGCCTGGAACATTAGGAACATATGGGACATCTGGGACGTCTGGGACGTCTGGGACGTTAGGGACATATAGGACATCTAGCACGTCTGGGACGTTAGGAACATATGGAACATCTAGGAAGTCTGGGACGTTGGGGAAATACGGGACAGCTGGGACGTCTGGGACGATAGGGACATATGGGACATCTGGGACGTCTGGGACGTCTGGGACGTTAGGGACATATGGGACATATGGGACATCTGGGACGTCTGGGACGTTAGGGACATATGGGACATCTGGGACGTCTGGGACGTTAAGGACATATAGGACATCTAGGACGTCTGGGACGTTAAGGACATATGGGACATCTAAAACGTCTGGGACGTCTGGGACGTTAGGAACATACGGGACAGCTAGGACGTCTGGGACGTTAGGGACATATGGGACGTCTGGGACGTTAAGGACATATGGGACATCTAGGACGTCTGGGACGTTTGGGACGTTAGGACATATGGGACATTTAGGACGCTTGGGACATTTGGGACATATGGGACATATGGGACATCTGGGACGCTTGGGACAATAGGGACATATGGGACATATGGGACGTCCGAAACGTCTGGGACGTTAGGGACACATGGGACATCTGGGACGTTTGGCACGTTAAGGATATATGGGACATCTAGGACGTCTTGGACGATAGGGACATATGGAACATCTAGGACGCCTGGGACATTAGGGACCTATGGGACATATGGGACATCTGGGACGTTATAGACATATGGGACATTTAGGACGTCTGGGACGTTAGGGACATATGGAACATCTAGGACGCCTGGAACATTAGGGACATATGGGACATATGGGACATCTGGAACGTCTGGGACGTTAGGGACATATGGAACATCTAGGACGCCTGGGACATTAGGGACATATGGGACATATGGGACATCTGGAACGTCTGGGACGTTAGGGACATATGGAACATCTAGGACGCCTGGGACATTAAGGACATATGGGACATATGGATCATCTGAGACGTCTGGCACGTTGGGGACATATGGGACATCTGAGACGTCTGGGACGTTAAGGACATATGGGACATCTAGGACGCCTGGGACGTCTGGGACGTTAAGGACATATGGAACATTTAGGACGCCTGGAACATTAGGGACATATGGGACATATGGGACATTTAGTACGTCTGGGACGTTAGGGACATATGGAACATCTAGGATGCCTGGAACATTAGGGACATATGGGACATATGGGACATCTGGAACGTCTGGGACGTTAGGGACATATGGAACATCTAGGACGCCTGGGACATTAGGGACATATGGGACATCTGGGACGTCTGGGACGTTAAGGACATATGGGACATCTAGGACGCCTGGGACGTCTGGGACGTTAAGGACATATGGAACATTTAGGACGCCTGGAACATTAGGGACATATGGGACATATGGGACATCTGGGACGTCTGGGACGTTAAGGACATATGGGACATCTAGGACGCCTGGGACGTCTGGGACGTTAAGGGCATATGGAACATTTAGGACGCCTGGAACATTAGGCACATCTGGGACGCCTGGGACATTAGGGACATATGGGACATATGGCACATCTGGGACGCCTGGGACATTAAGGACGTATGGGACATATGGAACATCTAGGACGTCTGGGACGTCTGGGACGTTCGGGACGTACGGGACAACTGGGACGTCTGGGACGTTAGGGACATATGGGACATTTAGGACGTCTGGGACGTTAGTGACATATGGAACATCTAGGACGCCTGGGACATTAGGGACATATGAGACATATGGTACGTTTGGGACGTTAGAAACATATGGAACATCTGGGACGTCTGGGACGTCTGGGACGTTAAGGACATATGGGACATTTAAGTCGCCTGGGACATTAGGGACATATGGGACATATGGAACATCTGGGACGCCTGGGACATTAGGGACATATGGGACATATGGGACATATGGGACATCTGGAACGTCTGGGACGTTAGGGACATATGGAACATCTAGGACGCCTGGGACATTAGAGACATATGGGGCATATGGGACATCTGGGACGTCTCGGACGTTAAGGACATATGGGACATCTAGGACGTCTGGGACGTCTGGGACGTTAAGGACATATGGAACATTTAGGACGCCTGGGATATTAGGGACATATGGGACATATTGGACATCTGGGACGCCTATGACATTAGGGACATATGGGACATCTGGGACGTCTGGGACGTCTGGGACGTTAGGGACATATAGGACATCTAGCACGTCTGGGACGTTAAGGACATATGGAACATCTGGGACGTCTGGGACGTCTGGGACGTTAGGGACATATGGGACATATGGGACATCTGGGACGGCTAAGACGTCTGGAACGTTAGGGACATATGGGACATATGGGACATCTGGGACGTCTGGGACGTTAGGGACATATGGGACATCTGGGACGTCTGGGACGTTAAGGACATACAGGACATCTAGGACGTCTGGGACGTCTGGGACGTTAAGAACATATGGGACATCTAGGACCCCTGGATATTAGGGACATATGAGACATATGGGACATCTGGGACGCCTGGAGCATTAGGGACATATGGGACATATGGGACATCTGGGACGTCTGGGACGTTAGGGACACATGGGACATCTGGGACATCTGGGACGTCTGGGACGTTAGGGACATATGGGACATCTGTGACGTCTGGGACGTTAAGAAATATGGGACATTTAGGACGTCTGGGACTTCTGGGACGTTAAGAACATACGGGACAGCTGGGACGTCCGGGACGTTAGGAACATATGGGACATTTAGGACGTCTGGGACGTTAGGGACATATGGAACCTCTAGGACGATTGAAACATTAAGGACATATGGGACATATGGGACATCTGGAACGTCTGAGACGTTAGGGACATATGGAACATCTAGGACGCCTGGGACTTTTGGGTCATATGGGACATATGGGACATCTGGGACGTCTCGGACGTTAAGGACATATGAGACATCTAGGACGTCTGGGACGTCTGGGACGTTAAGGACATATGGGACGTTTAGGACGTCTGGGACGTTAGGGACATATGGAACCTCTAGGACGATTGAAACATTAAGGACATATGGGACATATGGGACATCTGGAACGTCTGAGACGTTAGGGACATATGGAACATCTAGGACGCCTGGGACTTTTGGGTCATATGGGACATATGGGACATCTGGGACGTATCGGACGTTAAGCACATATGGGACATCTAGGACGTCTGGGACGTCTGGGACGTTAAGGACATATGGGACGTTTAGGACGCCTGGGACATTATGGACATATGGGACATATTGGACATCTGGGACGCCTGGGACATTAGGAACATATGGGACATCTGGGACGTCTGGGACGTCTGGGACGTTAAAGACATATAGGACATCTAGCACGTCCGGGACGTTAGGGACATATGGAACATCTAGGACGTCTGGGACGTCTGGGACGTTGGGGAAATACGGGACAGCTGGGACGTCTGGGACGATAGGAACATATGGGACATCTGGGACGTCTGGGACGTCTGGGACGTTAGGGACATATGGGACATATGGGACATCTGGGACGTCTGGGACGTTAGGGACATATGGGACATCTGGGACGTCTGGGACGTTAAGGACATATAGTACATCTAGGACGTCTGGGACGTTAAAGACATATGGGACATCTAAAACGTCTGGGACGTCTGGGACGTTAGGGACATACGGGACAGCTGGGACGTCTGGGACGTTAGGGACATATTTGACGTCTGCTAGGTTAAGGACATATGGGACATCTAAAACGTCTGGTACGTTTGGGACGTTAGGACATATGAGGCATTTATGAGGCCTGGGACATTAGGGACATATGGGACATATGGATCATCTGAGACGTCTGGCACGTTGGGGACATATGGGACATCTGGGATGTCTGGGACGTTAAGGACATATGGAACATTTGGGACGCCTGGGACATTAAGGACATATGGGACATATGGGCCTTCTGGGACGTCTGGGATGTTAGGGACATATGGGACATCTCGGACGTCTGGGACGTTAAGGACATATGGGACATCTAGGACGTCTGGGACGCCTGGGACGTTAAGGACATATGGGACATTTAGGACGCTTGGGACATTTGGGACATATGGGACATATGGGACATCTGGGACGCCTGGGACAATAGGGACATATGGGACATATGGGACGTCCGGGACGTCTGGGACGTTAGGGACACATGGGACATCTGGGACGTTTGGCACGTTAAGAACATATGGGACATCTAGGACGTCTTGGACGTTAGGGACATATGGAACATCTAGGACGCCTGGGACATTAGGGACATATGGGACATATGGGACATCTGGGACGCCTGGGACAATAGGGACATATGGGACATATGGGACGTCCGGGACGTCTGGGACGTTAGGGACACATGGGACATCTGGGACGTTTGGCACGTTAAGGACATATGGGACATCTAGGACGTCTTGGACGTTAGGGACATATGGAACATCTAGGACGCCTGGGACATTAAGGACATATGGGACATATGGGACTTCTGGGACGTCTGGGATGTTAGGGACATATGGGACATCTCTGACGTCTGGGACGTTAAGGACATATGGGACATCTAGGACGTCTGGGACGCCTGGGACGTTAAGGACATATGGGACATTTAGGACGCTTGGGACATTTGGGACATATGGGACATATGGGACATCTGAGACGCCTGGGACAATAGGGACATATGGGACATATGGGACGTCCGGAACGTCTGGGACGTCAGGGACACATGGGACATCTGGGACGTTTGGCACGTTAAGGACATATGGGACATCTAGGACGTCTTGGACGTTAGCGACATATGGAACATCTAGGACGCCTGGGACATTAGGGACATATGGGACATATGGGACATCTGGAACGTCTGGGACGTTAAGGACATATGGGACATGCAGGACGTCTGGGACGTTTGGGACGTTAAGGACATATGAGACATTTAGGAGGCCTGGGACATTAGGGACATATGGGGCATATGGGACATCTGGGACGCCTGGGAATTTAAGGACATATGGGACATGCAGAACGTCTGGGACGTTTGGGACGTTAAGGACATATGAGACATTTAGGAGGCCTGGGACATTAGGGACATATGGGGCATATGGGACAGCTGGGACGTCTGGGACGTTAGGGACATATGGGACATCTGGGACGTCTGGACGTTAAGGACATATGGGACATGCGGGACGTCTGGGACGTTTGGGACGTTAAGGACATATGAGACATTTAGGAGGCCTGGGACGTTAGGGACATATGGGACATATGGAACATCTGGGACGCCTGGGACATTAAGGACATATGGGACATATGGGACATCTGGGACGTCTGGGACGTTAGGGACATATGGGACATCTCGGACGTCTGGGACGTTAAGGACATATGGGACATCTAAGACGTCTGGGACGTCTGGGAGGTTAAGGACATATGGGACATATGGGACATATGGGACATCTGGGACGCCTGGGACATTAGGGACATATGACACATATGGGACATCCGGGACGTCTGGGACGTTAGGGACACATGGGACATCTGGGACGTTTGGCACGTTAAGGCCATATGGCACATCCGGGACGTCTGGGACGTTAGGGACACATGGGACGTCTGGGACGTCTGGGACGTTAAGGACATATGGGACGTTTAGGACGCCTGGGAAATTAGGGACATATGGGACATATTGGACATCTGGGACGCCTGGAACATTAGGAACATATGGGACATCTGGGACGTCTGGGACGTCTGGGACGTTAGGGACATATAGGACATCTAGCACGTCTGGGACGTTAGGAACATATGGAACATCTAGGAAGTCTGGGACGTTGGGGAAATACGGGACAGCTGGGACGTCTGGGACGATAGGGACATATGGGACATCTGGGACGTCTGGGACGTCTGGGACGTTAGGGACATATGGGACATATGGGACATCTGGGACGTCTGGGACGTTAGGGACATATGGGACATCTGGGACGTCTGGGACGTTAAGGACATATAGGACATCTAGGACGTCTGGGACGTTAAGGACATATGGGACATCTAAAACGTCTGGGACGTCTGGGACGTTAGGAACATACGGGACAGCTAGGACGTCTGGGACGTTAGGGACATATGGGACGTCTGGGACGTTAAGGACATATGGGACATCTAGGACGTCTGGGACGTTTGGGACGTTAGGACATATGGGACATTTAGGACGCTTGGGACATTTGGGACATATGGGACATATGGGACATCTGGGACGCTTGGGACAATAGGGACATATGGGACATATGGGACGTCCGAAACGTCTGGGACGTTAGGGACACATGGGACATCTGGGACGTTTGGCACGTTAAGGATATATGGGACATCTAGGACGTCTTGGACGATAGGGACATATGGAACATCTAGGACGCCTGGGACATTAGGGACCTATGGGACATATGGGACATCTGGGACGTTATAGACATATGGGACATTTAGGACGTCTGGGACGTTAGGGACATATGGAACATCTAGGACGCCTGGAACATTAGGGACATATGGGACATATGGGACATCTGGAACGTCTGGGACGTTAGGGACATATGGAACATCTAGGACGCCTGGGACATTAGGGACATATGGGACATATGGGACATCTGGAACGTCTGGGACGTTAGGGACATATGGAACATCTAGGACGCCTGGGACATTAAGGACATATGGGACATATGGATCATCTGAGACGTCTGGCACGTTGGGGACATATGGGACATCTGAGACGTCTGGGACGTTAAGGACATATGGGACATCTAGGACGCCTGGGACGTCTGGGACGTTAAGGACATATGGAACATTTAGGACGCCTGGAACATTAGGGACATATGGGACATATGGGACATTTAGTACGTCTGGGACGTTAGGGACATATGGAACATCTAGGATGCCTGGAACATTAGGGACATATGGGACATATGGGACATCTGGAACGTCTGGGACGTTAGGGACATATGGAACATCTAGGACGCCTGGGACATTAGGGACATATGGGACATCTGGGACGTCTGGGACGTTAAGGACATATGGGACATCTAGGACGACTGGGACGTCTGGGACGTTAAGGACATATGGAACATTTAGGACGCCTGGAACATTAGGGACATATGGGACATATGGGACATCTGGGACGTCTGGGACGTTAAGGACATATGGGACATCTAGGACGCCTGGGACGTCTGGGACGTTAAGGGCATATGGAACATTTAGGACGCCTGGAACATTAGGCACATCTGGGACGCCTGGGACATTAGGGACATATGGGACATATGGCACATCTGGGACGCCTGGGACATTAAGGACGTATGGGACATATGGAACATCTAGGACGTCTGGGACGTCTGGGACGTTCGGGACATACGGGACAACTGGGACGTCTGGGACGTTAGGGACATATGGGACATTTAGGACGTCTGGGACGTTAGTGACATATGGAACATCTAGGACGCCTGGGACATTAGGGACATATGAGACATATGGTACGTTTGGGACGTTAGAAACATATGGAACATCTGGGACGTCTGGGACGTCTGGGACGTTAAGGACATATGGGACATTTAAGTCGCCTGGGACATTAGGGACATATGGGACATATGGAACATCTGGGACGCCTGGGACATTAGGGACATATGGGACATATGGGACATATGGGACATCTGGAACGTCTGGGACGTTAGGGACATATGGAACATCTAGGACGCCTGGGACATTAGAGACATATGGGGCATATGGGACATCTGGGACGTCTCGGACGTTAAGGACATATGGGACATCTAGGACGTCTGGGACGTCTGGGACGTTAAGGACATATGGAACATTTAGGACGCCTGGGATATTAGGGACATATGGGACATATTGGACATCTGGGACGCCTATGACATTAGGGACATATGGGACATCTGGGACGTCTGGGACGTCTGGGACGTTAGGGACATATAGGACATCTAGCACGTCTGGGACGTTAAGGACATATGGAACATCTGGGACGTCTGGGACGTCTGGGACGTTAGGGACATATGGGACATATGGGACATCTGGGACGGCTAAGACGTCTGGAACGTTAGGGACATATGGGACATATGGGACATCTGGGACGTCTGGGACGTTAGGGACATATGGGACATCTGGGACGTCTGGGACGTTAAGGACATACAGGACATCTAGGACGTCTGGGACGTCTGGGACGTTAAGAACATATGGGACATCTAGGACCCCTGGGATATTAGGGACATATGAGACATATGGGACATCTGGGACGCCTGGAGCATTAGGGACATATGGGACATATGGGACATCTGGGACGTCTGGGACGTTAGGGACACATGGGACATCTGGGACATCTGGGACGTCTGGGACGTTAGGGACATATGGGACATCTGTGACGTCTGGGACGTTAAGAAATATGGGACATTTAGGACGTCTGGGACTTCTGGGACGTTAAGAACATACGGGACAGCTGGGACGTCCGGGACGTTAGGAACATATGGGACATTTAGGACGTCTGGGACGTTAGGGACATATGGAACCCCTAGGACGATTGAAACATTAAGGACATATGGGACATATGGGACATCTGGAACGTCTGAGACGTTAGGGACATATGGAACATCTAGGACGCCTGGGACTTTTGGGTCATATGGGACATATGGGACATCTGGGACGTCTCGGACGTTAAGGACATATGAGACATCTAGGACGTCTGGGACGTCTGGGACGTTAAGGACATATGGGACGTTTAGGACGCCTGGGACATTAGGGACATATGGGACGTATTGGACATCTGGGACGCCTGGGACATTAGGAACATATGGGACATCTGGGACGTCTGGGACATCTGGGACGTTAGGGACATATAGGACATATTGGACATATGGGACGCCTGGGACATTAGGAACATACGGGACATCTGGGACGTCTGGGACGTCTGGGAGGTTAGGGACATATAGGACATCTAGCACGTCTGGGACGTTAGGGACATATGGAACGTCTAGGACGTCTGGGACGTCTGGGACGTTGGGGAAATACGGGACAGCTGGGACGTCTGGGACGATAGGGACATATGGGACATCTGGGACGTCTGGGACGTCTGGGACGTTAGGGACATATGGGACATATGAGACATCTGGGACGCCTGGGACATTAGGGACATATGGGACATATGGGACATTTAGGACGTCTGGGACGTTAGTGACATATGGAACATCTAGGACGCCTGGGACATTAGGGACATATGAGACATATGGTACGTCTGGGACGTTAGAAACATATGGAACATCTGGGACGTCTGGGACGTCTGGGACGTTAAGGACATATGGGACATTTAAGTCGCCTGGGACATTAGGGACATATGGGACATATGGAACATCTGGGACGATTGGGACATTAGGGACATATGGGACATATGGGACATATGGGACATCTGGAACGTCTGGGACGTTAGGGACATATGGAACATCTAGGACGCCTGGGACATTAGAGACATATGGGACATATGGGACATCTGGGACGTCTCGGACGTTAAGGACATATGGGACATCTAGGACGTCTGAGACGTCTGGGACGTTAAGGACATATGGGACATTTAGGACGCCTGGGATATTAGGGACATATGGGACATATTGGACATCTGGGACGCCTATGACATTAGTGACATATGGGACATCTGGGACGTCTGGGACGTCTGGGACGTTAGGGACATATAGGACATCTAGCACGTCTGGGACGTTAGGGACATATGGAACATCTGGGACGTCTGGGACGTCTGGGACGTTAGGGACATATGGGACATATGGGACATCTGGGACGGCTAAGACGTCTGGAACGTTAGGGACATATGGGACATATGGGACATCTGGGACGTCTGGGACGTTAGGGACATATGGGACATCTGGGACGTCTGGGACGTTAAGGACATACAGGACATCTAGGACGTCTGGGACGTCTGGGACGTTAAGAACATATGGGACATCTAGGACCCCTGGGATATTAGGGACATATGAGACATATGGGACATCTGGGACGCCTGGAGCATTAGGGACATATGGGACATATGGGACATCTGGGACGTCTGGGACGTTAGGGACACATGGGACATCTGGGACATCTGGGACGTCTGGGACGTTAGGGACATATGGGACATCTGTGACGTCTGGGACGTTAAGGACATATGGGACATCTAGGTCGTCTGGGACGTCTGGGACGTTAAGAAATATGGGACATTTAGGACGTTTGGGACTTCTGGGACGTTAAGAACATACGGGACAGCTGGGACGTCCGGGACGTTAGGAACATATGGGACATTTAGGACGTTTGGGACGTTAGGGACATATGGAACCTCTAGGACGATTGAAACATTAAGGACATATGGGACATATGGGACATCTGGAACGTCTGAGACGTTAGGGACATATGGAACATCTAGGACGCCTGGGACTTTTGGGTCATATGGGACATATGGGCCATCTGGGACGTATCGGACGTTAAGCACATATGGGACATCTAGGACGTCTGGGACGTCTGGGACGTTAAGGAAATATGGGACGTTTAGGACGCCTGGGACATTAGGGACATATGGGACGTATTGGACATCTGGGACGCCTGGGACATTAGGAACATATGGGACATCTGGGACGTCTGGGACATCTGGGACGTTAGGGACATATAGGACATATTGGACATCTGGGACGCCTGGGACATTAGGAACATACGGGACATCTGGGACGTCTGGGACGTCTGGGAGGTTAGGGACATATAGGACATCTAGCACGTCTGGGACGTTAGGGACATATGGAATGTCTAGGACGTCTGGGACGTCTGGGACGTTGGGGAAATACGGGACAGCTGGGACGTCTGGGACGATAGGGACATATGGGACATCTGGGACGTCTGGGACGTCTGGGACGTTAGGGACATATGGGACATCTGGGACGTCTGGGACGTTAAGGACATATAGGACATCTAGGACGTCTGGGACGTCTGGGACGTTAAGAACATATGGAACATCTAGGACGTCTGGGACGTCTGGAACGTTAGGGACCTACGGGACAGCTGGGACGTCTGGGGCGTTAGGGACATATGGGACATCTGGGACGTCTGGGACGTTAAGGACATATGGGACATGCAGGACGTCTGGGACGTTTGGGACGTTAAGGACATATGAGACATTTAGGAGGCCTGGGACATTAGGGACATATGGGGCATATGGGACATCTGGGACGCCTGGGACATTAAGGACATATGGGACAAATGGGACATATGAGACATCAGGGACGTCTGGGACGTTAGAAACATATGGGACATCTGGGACGTCTGGGACGTTAGGGACATATGAGACATTTAGGAGGCCTGGGACATTAGGGACATATGGGGCATATGGGACATCTGGGACGCCTGGAACATTAAGGACATATGGGACATATGGGACATATGAGACATCTGGGACGTCTGGGACGTTAGGGACATATGGGACATCTGGGACGTTAAGGACATATAGGACATCTAGGACGTCTGGGACGTCTGGGACGTTAAGGACATATGGAACATCTAGGACGTCTGGGACGTCTGGGACGTTAGGGACCTATGGGACAGCTGGGACGTCTGGGGCGTTAGGGACATATGGGACATCTGGGACGTCTGGGACGTTAGGGACATATGGGACATCTCGGACGTCTGGGACGTTAAGGACATATGGAACATCTAGGACGTCTGGGACGTCTGGGACGTTAGGGACCTACGGGACAGCTGGTAGGTCTGGGACGTTAGGGACATATGGGACGTCTGGGACGTTAAGGACATATGGGACATGCAGGACGTCTGGGACGTTTGGGACGTTAAGGACATATGGACATTTAGGAGGCCTGGGACATTAGGGACATATGGGGAATATGGGACATCTAGGACGCCTGGGACATTAAGGACATATGGGGCATATGGGACATCTGGGACGCCTGGGACATTAAGGACATATGGGACATATGGGACATCTGGGACGTCTGGGACGTTAGGGACATATGGGACATCTAAGACGTCTGGGACGTCTGGGAGGTTAAGGACATATGGGACATATGGGACATCTGGGACGCCTGGGACATTAGGGACATATGGGACATATGGGACATCCGGGACGTCTGGGACGTTAGCGACACATGGGACATCTGGGACGTTTGGCAGGTTAAGGACATATGGCACATCCGGGACGTCTGGGACGTTAGGGACACATGGGACGTCTGGGACGTCTGGGACGTTAAGGACATATGGGACGTTTAGGACGCCTGGGACATTAGGGACATATGGGACATATTGGACATCTGGGACGCCTGGGACATTAGGAGCATATGGGACATCTGGGACGTCTGGGACGTCTGGGACGTTAGGGACATATAGGACATCTAGCACGTCTGGGACGTTAGGGACATATGGAACATCTGGGACGTCTGGGACGTCTGGGACGATAGGGACATATGGAACATCTGGGACGTCTGGGACGTCTGGGACGTTAGGGACATATGGGACATATGGGATATCTGGGACGTCTGGGACGTTAGAGACATATGGGACATCTGGGACGTCTGGGACGTTAAGGACATATAGGACATCTAGGACGTCTGGGACGTTAAGGACATATGGGACATCTAAAACGTCTGGGACGTCTGGGACGTTAGGGACATACGGGACAGCTGGGACGTCTGGGACGTTAGGGACATATGGGACGTATGGGACGTTAAGGACATATGCTACATTTAGGACGTCTGGGACGTTTGGGACGTTAGGACATATGAGGCATTTAGGAGGCCTGGGACATTAGGGACATATGGGGCATATGGAACATCTGGGACGCCTGGGACATTAAGGACATATGGGACATATGGTACATCTGGAACGTCTGGGATGTTAGGGACATATGGGACATCTCGGACGTCTGGGACGTTAAGGACATATGGGACATCTAGGACGTCTGGGACGCCTGGGACGTTAAGGACATATGGGACATTTAGGACGCTTGGGACATTTGGGACATATGGGACATATGGGACATCTGGGACGCCTGGGACAATAGGGACATATGGGACATATGGGACGTCCGGGACGTCTGGGACGTTAGGGACACATGGGACATCTGGGACGTTTGGCACGTTAAGGACATATGGGACATCTAGGACGTCTTGGACGTTAGCGACATATGGAACATCTAGGACGCCTGGGACATTAGGGACATATGGGACATATGGGACATCTGGGACGTCTGGAACGTTAGGGACATATGGGACATTTAGGACGTCTGGGACTTTAGGGACATATGGAACATTTAGGACGCCTGGAACATTAGGGACATATGGGACATATGGGACATCTGGAACGTCTGGGACGTTAGGGACATATGGAACATCTAGGACGCCTGGGACATTAGGGTCATATGGGACATATGGGACATCTGGAACGTCTGGGACGTTAGGGACATATGGAACATCTAGGACGCCTGGGACGTTAGGGACATATTGGACATATGGATCATCTGAGACGTCTGGCACGTTGGGGACATATGGGACATCTGGGACGTCTGGGACGTTAAGGACATATGGGACATCTAGGACGCCTGGGACGTCTGGGACGTTAAGGACATATGGAACATTTAAGACGCCTGGAACATTAGGGACATATGGGACATATGGGACATTTAGGACGTCTGGGACGTTAGGGTCATATGAAACATCTAGGATGCCTGGAACATTAGGGACATATGGGACATATGGATCATCTGAGACGTCTGGCACGTTAGGGACAAATGGGACATCTGGGACGTCTGGGACGTTAAGGACATATGGGGCATCTAGGACGCCTGGGACGTCTGGGACGTTAAGGACATATGGAACATTTAGGACGCCTGGAACATTAGGGACATATGGGACATCTGGAACGTCTGGGACGTTAGGGACATATGGAACATCTAGGACGCCTGGGACATTAGGGACATATGGGACATATGGATCATCTGAGACGTCTGGCACGTTAGGGGCAAATGGGACATCTGGGACGTCTGGGACGTTAAGGACATATGGGGCATCCAGGACGCCTGGGACGTCTGGGACGTTAAGGACATATGGAACATTTAGGACGCCTGGAACATTAGGGACATATGGGACATATGGGACATCTGGGACGCCTGGGACATTAGGGACATATGGGACAAATGGGACATCTGGGCCGTCTGGTACGTCTGGGACGTTAGGGACATATAGGACATCTAGGACGTCTGGGACGTAAGGGACATATGGGACATCTAGGACGTCTGGGACGTCTGGGACGTTAGGTACATACGGAACAACTGGGACGTCTGGGACGTTAGGGACATATGGGACATCTGAGACGTCTGGGACGTTAAGGACATATGGGACATCTAGGACGTCTGGGACGTTTGGGACGTTAAGGACATATGGGACATTTAGGACGCCTGGGACATTAGGGACATATGGGGCATATGGGACATCTGGGACGTCTGGGACGTTAGGGACATATGGGACATCTGGGACGTTTGGGACGTTAAGGACATATGTAAAATTTAGGACGCCTGGGACATTTGGGACATATGGGACATCTGGGACGCCTGGGACATTAGGGACATATGGGACATCTAGGACGTCTGGGACGTTAAGGACATATAGGACATGTAGGACGTCTGGAAAGTCTGGGACGTTAAGGACATGTGGGGCATCTAGGACGCCTGGAACATTAGGGACATATGAGACAAATGGGACATCTGGGACGCCTGGGACATTAGGGACATATGGGACATATGGGACATCTGTGACGTTTGGGATGTCTGGGACGTTAATTACATATAGGACATCTAGGACGTCTGGGACGTTAGGGACATATGGGACATCTAGGACGTCTGGGACATCTGGAACGTTAGGGACATACGGGACAGCTGGGACGTCTGGGACGTTAGGGACATATGGAACATATAGGACGCCTGGAACATTAGGGACATATGGGACATATGGGACATCTGGAACGTCTGGGACGTTAGGGATATATGGAACATCTAGGACGCCTGGGACATTAGGGACATATGGGACATATGGGACATCTGAGACGTCTGGCACGTTAAGGACATATGGGACATCTAAGACGTTTGGAGCGTCTGGGTCGTTAAGGACATATGGGACATTTAGGACGCCTGGGACATTAGGGACATATGGGACATATGGGACATCTGGGACGCCTGGGACATTAGGGACATTTGGGACATATGGGACATCTGGGCCGTCTGGTACGTCTGGGACGTTAGGGACATATAGAACATCTAGGACGTCTGGGACGTAAGGGACATATGGGACATCTAGGACGTCTGGGATGTCTGGGACGTTAGGGACATACGGGCCAGCTGGAACGTCTGGGACGTTAGGGACATATGGGACATCTGGGACGTCTGAGACGTTAAGGACATATGGGACATCTAGGACGTCTGGGACGTTTGGGACGTTAAGGACATATGGGACATTTAGGAGGCCTATGACATTAGGGACATATGGGGCATATGGGACATCTTGGACGACTGGGACATTAAAGACATATGGGACATATGGGACATCTGGGACGTCTGGGACGTTAGGGACATATGGGACATCTGGGACGTCTGGGACGTTAAGGACATATGGGACATCTAGGACGTCTGGAACGTCTGGGACGTTAAGGACATATGGGGCATTTAGGACGCCTGGGACATTTGTGACATATGGGACATATGGGACATCTGGGACGCCTTGGACATTAGGGACATATGGGACATATGGGACATCTGGGACGTCTGGGACGTTAGGGACACATGGGACATCTGGGACGTATGGCACGTTAGGGACATATGGGACATCTGGGACGTCTGGGACGTTAAGGACATATGGGACATCTTGGACGTCTGGGACGTTTGGGACGTTAAGGACATATGGGACATTTAGGAGGCCTGGGACATTAGGGACATATGGGGCATGTGGGACATCTGGGACGCCTGGGACATTAAGGACATATGGGACATATGGGACATCTGGGACGTGTGGGACGTTAGGGACATATGGGACATCTGGGACGTCTGGGACGTTAAGGACATATGTAAAATTTAGGACGCCTGGGACATTTGGGACATATGGGACAAATGGGACGTTTGGGACGTTTGGGACGTGTGGGACGTTAGGTACATATAGGACGTCTGGGACGTTAGGGACACATGGGACATCTGGGACGTATGGCACGTTAAGGACATATGGGACATCTAGGACGTCTTGGACGTTAGGGACATATAGAACATCTAGGACGCCTGGAACATTAGGGACATATGGGACATATGGGACATTTGGGACGTCTGGGACGTTAGGGACATATGGAACATCTGGGACATCTGGGACGTTTGGGACGTTAGGGACATATGGGACATCTGGGACGTCTGGGACGTTAAGGACATATAGGACATCTACGACGTCTGGGACGTCTGGGACGTTTAAGATATATGGGACATCTAGGACGCCTGGAACATTAGGGACATATGAGACAAATGGGACGTTTGGGACGTTTGGGACGTGTGGGACGTTAGGTACATATAGGACGTCTGGGACGATAGGGACATATGGGACATCTGGGACGTCTGGGACGTCTGGGACGTTAGGGACATATGGGACATTTAGGACGTCTGGGACGTTAGGGACATATGGAACATTTAGGACGCCTGGAACATTAGGGACATATGGGACATCTGGAACGTCTGGGACGTTAGGCACATATGGAACATCTAGGACGCCTAGGACATTAGGGACATATGGGACATATGGGACATCTGAGACGTCTGGCACGTTAGGGATATATGTCTTTAATGTTCCAGGCGTCCTAAATGTCCCATATGTCCTTAACGTCCCAGACGTCTCAGACGTCCTAGATGTCCCTTATGTCTTAACGTGCCAGACGTCCCAGATGTCACATATGTCCCATATGTCCCTAATGTCCCAGGGGTCCTAAATGTCCCATATGTCCTTAACGTCCCAGACGTCTCAGACGTTATAGATGTCTCATATGTCCTTAACTTCCCAGACGTCCCAGACGTCCCAAATGTCCCATATGTCCCATATGTCCCTAATGTCCCAGGCGTCCCAGATGTCCCATACGTCCCATATGTCCCTAATGTCCCAGGCGTCCTAAATGTTCCATATGTCCTTAACGTCCCAGACGTCCCAGACGTCCTAGATGTCCCATATGTCCTTAACGTCCCAGACGTCCCAGATGTTCCATATGTCCCTAACGTCCCAGACGTCCCAGATGTCCCATATGTCTCATATGTCCCTTATATCCCAAGCGTGCTAGATGTTCTATATGTCCCTAACGTCCAAGACGTCCTAGATGTCCCATATGTCCTTAACGTGCCAAACGTCCCAGATGTCCCATTTGTCCCTAACGTACCAGACGTCCCGGATGTCCCATATGTGCCATATGTCCCTAATGTCTTAGGCGTCCCAGATGTTCCATATGTCCCATATGTCCCAAATGTCCCAGGCGTCCTAAATGTCCCATATGTCGTTAACGTCCCAGCCGTCCCAGACGTCCTAGATGTCCCATATGTCCTTAACGTCCCAGACGTCCGAGATGTCCCATATGTACCTAACATCCCAGACGTCCCAGATGTCCCATATGTCCCATATGTCCTTAATGTCCCAGGCGTCCCAGATGTTTGGACATATGAAACATTCAGGTCGCCTGGAACATTAGGGACATATGGGACATATGGGACATTTAGGACGTCTGGGACGTTAGGGACATATGGAACATCTAGGATGCCTGGAACATTAGGGACATATGGAACATATGGGACATCTGGAACGTCTGGGACGTTAGGGACATATGGAACATCTAGGACGCCTGGGACATTAGGGACATATGGGACATATGGATCATCTGAGACGTCTGGCACGTTGGGGACATATGGGACATCTGGGACGTCTGGGACGTTAAGGACATATGGGACATCTAGGACGCCTGGGACGTCTGGGACGTTAAGGACATATGGAACATTTAGGACGCCTGGAACATTAGGGACATATGGGACATATGGGACATCTGGGACGCCTGGGACATTAGGGACATATGGGACAAATGGGACATCTGGGCCGTCTGGTACGTCTGGGACGTTAGGGACATATAGGACATCTAGGACGTCTGGGACGTAAGGGACATATGGGACATCTAGGACGTCTGGGACGTCTGGGACGTTAGGTACATACGGAACAACTGGGACGTCTGGGGCGTTAGGGACATATGGGACATCTGGGACGTCTGGGACGTTAAGGACATATGGGACATCTTGGACGTCTGGGACGTTTGGGACGTTAAGGACATATGGGACATTTAGGAGGCCTGGGACATTAGGGACATATGGGGCATGTGGGACATCTGGGACGCCTGGGACATTAAGGACATATGGGACATATGGGACATCTGGGACGTCTGGGACGTTAGGGACATATGGGACATCTGGGACGTCTGGGACGTTAAGGACATATGTAAAATATAGGACGCCTGGGACATTTGGGACATATGGGACAAATGGGACGTTTGGGACGTTTGCGACGTGTGGGACGTTAGGTACATATAGGACGTCTGGGACGTTAGGGACACATGGGACATCTGGGACGTATGGCACGTTAAGGACATATGGGACATCTAGGACGTCTTGGACGTTAGGGACATATAGAACATCTAGGACGCCTGGAACATTAGGGACATATGGGACATATGGGACATTTGGGACGTCTGGGACGTTAGAGACATATGGAACATCTGGGACATCTGGGACGTTTGGGACGTTAGGGACATATGGGACATCTGGGACGTCTGGGACGTTAAGGACATATAGGACATCTACGACGTCTGGGACGTCTGGGACGTTTAAGATATATGGGACATCTAGGACGCCTGGAACATTAGGGACATATGAGACAAATGGGACGTTTGGGACGTTTGGGACGTGTGGGACGTTAGGTACATATAGGACGTCTGGGACGATAGGGACATATGGGACATCTGGGACGTCTGGGACGTCTGGGACGTTAGGGACATATGGGACATTTAGGACGTCTGGGACGTTAGGGACATATGGAACATCTAGGACGCCTGGAACATTAGGGACATATGGGACATCTGGAACGTCTGGGACGTTAGGCACATATGGAACATCTAGGTCGCCTAGGACATTAGGGACATATGGGACATATGGGACATCTGAGACGTCTGGCACGTTAGGGATATATGTCTTTAATGTTCCAGGCGTCCTAAATGTCCCATATGTCCTTAACGTCCCAGACGTCCCAGATGTCCCATATGACCCTAACGTCCCAGACGTCCCAGCTGTCCCGTATGTCCCTAACGTCCCAGACGGCCCAGACGTCCTAGATGTCCCATATGTCCTTAACGTCACAGACGTCCTAGATGTCCTATATGTCCTTAACGTCCCAGACGTCCCAGAAGTCCTAGATGTCCCATATGTCCTTAACGTCCCAGACGTCCCAGATGTCCCATATGTCCCTAACGTCCCAGACGTCCCAGCTGTTTCGTATGTACCTAACGTCCCAGACGTCCCAGACGTCCTAGATGCCCCATATGTCCCTAATGTCCCAGGCCTCCTAAATGTCCCATATGTCCTTAACGTCCCAAACGTCCCAGGCGTCTTAGATGTCACATATGTCCTTAACGTCCCAGACGTCCCAGATGTCCCATATGTCCCTAACGTCCCAGGCGTCCCAGCTGTTCCGTATGTACCTAACGTCCCAGACGTCCCAGACGTCCTAGATGTCCCATATGTCCCTTACGTCCCAGACGTCGTAGATGTCCTATATGTCCCTAACGTCCCAGACGTACCAGACGGCCCAGATGTCCCATTTGTCCCATATGTCCCTAATGTCCCATACGTCCCAGATGTCCCATATGTCCCATATGTCCCTAATGTCCCAGGCTTCCTAAATGTTCCATATGTCCTTAACGTCCCAGACGTCCCAGACGTCCTAGATGTCCCATATGCCCTTAACGTCCCAGACGTCCCAGATGTCCCATATGTCCCCAACGTGCCAGACGTTTCAGATGATCCATATGTCCCATATGTCCCTAATGTCCCAGGCATCCTAGATGTTCCATATGTCCCTAACGTCACAGACGTTCCAGATGTCCAATATGTCCCATATGTCCCAAATGTTCCAGGCGTCCTAGATGTTCCATATGTCCCTAACGTCCCAGACGTCCTAAATGTCCCATATGTCCCTAACGTCCCAGACGTACCAGACGGCCCAGATGTCCCATATGTCCCATATGTCCCTAATGTCCCAGGCGTCCCAGATGTCCCATATGTCCCATATGTCCCTAATGTCCCAGGCGTCCTAAATGTCCCATATGTCCTTAACGTCCCAGACGTTCCAGAAGCCCTAGATGTCCCATATGTCCTTAACGTCCCAGACGTCCCTGATGTCCCATATGTCCCTAACGTGCCAGACGTCTCAGATGTCCCATATGTCCCATATGTCCCTAATGTCCCAGGCGTCCTATATGTTCCATATGTCCCTAACGTCCCAGACGTTCCAGATGTCCCATATGTCCCTAATGTTCCAGGCGTCATAGATGTTCCATATGTCCCTAACGTCCCAGACGTCCTAAATGTCCCATACGTCCCTAACGTCCCAGACGTCCCAGACGTCCCAGATGTCCCATATGTCCCTATCGTCCCAGACGTCCTATATGTACCTAACGTCCCACACGTCCCAAACGTCCCAAATGTCCCATTTGTCTCATATGTCCCAAATGTTCCAGGCGTCCTAGATGTCCCATATGTCTTTAACGTCCCAGACGTCCCAGACGTCGTAGATGTCCTATATGTCCTTAACGTCCCAGACGTCCCAGATGTCCCATATGTCCCTAACGTCCCAAACGTCCCAGATGTCCCAGATGTTCCATATGTCCCTAACGTCCCAGATGTCCCAAATGTCCCATATGTCCCATATGTCCCTAATGTTCCAGGCGTCCTAGATGTTCTATATGTCCCTAACGTCCAAGACGTCCTAGATGTCCCATATGTCCTTAACGTGCCATACGTCTTAGATGTCCCATGTGTCCCTAACGTCCCAGACGTCCCAGATGTCCCATATGTCCCATATGTCCCTAATGTCCCAGGCGTCCCAGATGTCCCATATGTCCCATATGTTACAAATGTCCCAGGTGTCCTAAATGCCCCATATGTCCTTAACGTCCCAGACGTTCCAGACGTCCTAGATGTCCCATATGTCCTTAACGTCCCACACGTCCCAGATGTCCCATATGTCCCTAACGTCCCAGACGTCCCAGATGTCCCATATGTCCCATATGTCTTTAATGTCCCAGGCGTCCCAGATGTCCCATATGCCGCCTATTTCCCTAATGTCCCAGGCCTCCTAATTGTCCCATATGTCCTTAACGTCCCAAACGTCCCAGACGTCCTAGATGTCCCATATGTCCTTAATGTCTCAGACGTCCCAGATGTCCCATATGTCCCTAACGTCCCAGACGTCCCAGCTGGCCCGTATATCCCTAACGTCCCAGACGTCCCAGACGTCCTAGATGTCCCATATGTCCCTTACGTCCCAGACGTCCTAGATGTCCTATATGTCCCTAACGTCCCAGACGTACCAGAAGGCCCAGATGTCCCATATGTCCCAAATGTCCCTAATGTCCCAGGCGTCCCAGATGTCCCATATGTCCCATATGTCCCTAATGTCCCAGGCGTCCTAAATGTCCCATATGTCTTTAACGACCCAGACGCCCCAGCCGTCCTAGATGTCCCATATGTCCTTAACGTCCCAGACGTCCCAGATGTCCCTTATGTCCCTAACGTGCCAGACGTCTCAGATGTCCCATATGTCCCATATGTCCCTAATGTCCCAGGCATCCTAGATGTTCCATATTTCCCTAACGTCCCAGACGTTCCAGATGTCCCATATGTCCCATATGTCCCTAATGTTCCAGGCGTCCTAGATGTTCCATATGTCCCTAACGTCCCAGACGTCCTAAATGTCCCATATGTCCCTAACGTTCCAGACGTCCCAGCTATCCCGTATGTCCCTAACGTTCCAGATGTCCCAGACGTCCTAGATGTCCCATATGTCCCTAAAGTCCCAGACGTCCTAGATGTCCTATATGTACCTAACGTCCCAGACATCCCAAACGTCCCAGATGTCCCATATGTCCCATATGTCCCTAATGTCCCAGGCGTCCCAGATGTCCCATTTGTCTCATATGTCCCTAATGTTCCAGGCGTCCTAGATGCCCCATATGTCCTTAACGTCCCAGACGTTCCAGACGTCCTACATGTCCTATATGTCCTTAACGTCCCAGACGTCCCAGATGTCCCATATGTCCCTAACGTCCCAGACGTCCCAAATGTTCCAGATGTCCCATATGTCCCTAATGTCCCAGGCGTCCCAGATGTCCCATATGTCCCATATGTCCCATATGTCCCAAATGTCCCAGGCGTCCTAAATTTTACATATGTCCTTAACGTCCCAGACGTCCCAGATGTCCCATATGTCCCTAACGTCCCAGACGTCCCAGATGTCCCATATGTCTCATATGTCCTTAATGTCCCAGGCGTCCCAGATGTCCCATATGCCCCATATGTCCCTAATGTCCCAGGCCTCCTAAATGTCCCATATGTCCTTAACGTCCCAAACGTCCCAGACGTCCTAGATGTTCCATATGTCCTTAACGTCCCAGACGTCCCAGATGTCCCATATGTCCCTAACGTCCCAGATGTCCCAGTTGTTCCGTATGTACCTAACGTCCCAGACGTCCCAGAGGTCCTAGATGTCCCATATGTCACTTACGTCCCTGACGTCCTAGATGTCCTATATGTCCCTAACGTCCCAGACGTACCAGACGGCCCAGATGTCCCATTTGTCCCATATGTCCCTAATGTCCCAGGTGTCCCAGATGTCCCATATGTCCCATATGTCCCTAATGTTCCAGGCGTCCTAAATGTTCCATATGTCCTTAACGTCCCAGACGTCCCAGGCGTCCTAGATGTCCCATATGTCCTTAACGTCCCAGACGTCCCAGATGTCCCATATGTCCCCAACGTGCCAGACGTCTCAGATGATCCATATGTCCCATATGTCCCTAATGTCCCAGGCGTCCTAGATGTTCCATATGTCCCTAACGTCCCAGACGTTCCAGATGTCCCATATGTCCCATATGTCCCTAATGTTCCAGGCATCCTAGATGTTCCATATGTCCCTAACGTCCTAGACGTCCTAAATGTCCCATATGTCCCATATGTCCCTAATGTTCCAGGCGTCCTAAATGTTTCATATGTCCTTAACGTCCCAGACGTCCCAGGCGTCCTAGATGTCCCATATGTCCTTAACGTCCCAGACGTCCCAGATGTCCCATATGTCCCCAACGTGCCAGACGTCTCAGATGATCCATATGTCCCATATGTCCCTATTGTCCCAGGCGTCCTAGATGTTCCATATGTCCCTAACGTCCCAGACGTTTCAGATGTCCCATATGTCCCATATGTCCCTAATGTCCCAGGCGTCCTAGATGTTCCATATGTCCCTAACGTCCCAGACGTTCCAGATGTCCCATATGTCCCATATGTCCCTAATGTTCCAGGCGTCCTAGATGTTCCATATGCCCCTAACGTCCCAGACGTCCTAAATGTCCCATATGTCCCTAACGTCCCAGACGTCCCAGATGTCCCATATGTCCCATATGTCCCTAATGTCCCAGGCGTCCTAGATGTTCCATATGTCCTAACGACCAAGACGTCCTAGCTGTCCCATATGTCCTTAACGTGCCAAACGTCCCAGATGTCCCATGTGTCCCTAACGTCCCAGACGTCCCGGACGTCCCATATGTCCCATATGTCCTTATTGTCCCAGGCGTCCCAGATGTCCCATATGTCCCATATGTCCCAATCCCAAGCGTCCTAAATGTCCCATATGTCCTTAACGTCCCAGGCGTCCCAGACGTCCTAGATGTCCCATATGTCCTTAACGTCCCAGACGTCCGAGATGTCCCATATGTCCCTAACATCCCAGACGTCCCAGATGTCCCATATGTCCCATATGTCCTTAATGTCCCAGGCCTCCCAGATGTTCCATATGCTCCATATGTCCCTAATGTCCCAGGCCTCCTAAATGCCTCATATGTCCTAACGTCCCAAACGTCCCAGACGTCCTAGATGTCCCATATGTCCTTAACGTCCCAGACGTCCCATATGTCCCTAACGTCCCAGACGTCCCAGCTGTCCCGTATGTCCCTAACTTCCCAGACGTCCCAGACGTTTTAGATGTCCCATATGTCCTTAACGTCCCAGACGTCCTAGATGACCTATATGTCTTTAACGTCCCAGACGTCCCAGATGTCCCATATGTCCCTAACGTCCCAGACGTCCCAGATGTCCCATATGTCTCATATGTCCCTAACGTCCCAGACGTCCCAGACGTCCCAGATGTCCCATATGTCCCTATCGTCCCAGACGTCCCAGCTGTCCGGTATTTCCCCAACGTCCCAGACGTCCCAGACGTCCTAGATGTTCCATATGTCCCTAACGTCCCAGACGTGCTAGATGTCCTATATGTCCCTAACGTCCCAGACGTCCCAGACGTCCCAGATGTCCCATATGTTCCTAATGTCCCAGGCGTCCCAGATGTCCAATATGTCCCATATGTCCCTAATGTCCCAGGCGTCCTAAACGTCCCATATGTCCTTAACGTCCCAGACGTCCCAGACGTCCCATGTGTCCCTAACGTCCCAGACGTCCCGGATGTGCCATATGTCCTTAACGTGCCAAACGTCCCAGATGTCCCTTGTGTCCCTAACGTCCCAGACGTCCCGGATGTCCCATATGTCCCTAATGTCCCAGGCGTCCCAGATGTCCCATATGTCCCATATGTCCCATATTACCTTAACCTCCCAGACGTCCCAGACGTCTTAGATGTCCCATATGTCCTTAACTACCCAGACGTCCGAGATGTCCCATATGTCCCTAACATCCCAGACGTCCCAGATGTCCCATATGTCCCATATGTCCTTAATGTCCCAGGCGTCCCAGATGTCCCATATGCCCCATATGTCCCTAATGTCCCAGGCCTCCTAAATGTCTCATATGTCCTTAACGTCCCAAACGTCCCAGACGTCCTGCATGTCCCATATGTCCTTAACGTCCCAGACGTCCCAGACGTCCTAGATGTCCCATATGTCCTTAACGTCCGAGACGTCCCAGATGTCTCATATGTCCCATATGTCTCTAATGTCCCAGGCGTCCTAGATGTTCCATATGTCCCTAACGTCCCAGACGTTCCAGATGTCCCATATGTCCCTAACGTCCCAGACGTCCCAGATGTCCCATATGTCCCATATGTCCCTAACGTCCCAGACGTCCCAGACGTCCCAGATGTTCCATATGTCCCTAACGTCCCAGACGTGCTAGATGTCCTATATGTCCCTAACGTCCCAGACGTCCCAGATGTCCCATATGTCCCTAATGTCATAAGCGTCCCAGATGTCCAATATGTCCCATATGTCCCTAATGTCCCAGGCGTCCTAAATGTCCCATATGTTCTTAACGTCCCAGACGTCCCAGACGTCCTAGATGTCCCATATGTCCTTAACGTCCGAGACGTCCCAGATGTCTCATATGTCCCATATGTCTCTAATGTCCCAGGCGTCCTAGATGTTCTATATGTCCCTAACGTCCCAGACGTTCAAGATGTCCCATATGTCCCATATGTCCCATATGTCCCTAATGTCCCAGGCGTCCCAGATGTTCCATATGTCCCATATGTCCCTAATGTCCCAGGCGACTTAAATGTCCCATATGTCCTTAACGTCCCAGACGTCCCAGACGTCCCAGGTGTTTCATATGTTTCTAACGTCCCGGACGTACCATATGTCTCATATATCTCATATGTCCCTAATGTCCCAGGCGTCCTAGATGTTCCATATGTCACTAACGTCCCAGACGTCCTAAATGTCCCATATGTCCCTAACGTCCCAGACGTCCCAGCTGTCCCGTATGTCCCGAACGTCCCAGACGTCCCAGACGTCCTAGATGTTCCATATGTCCCATATGTCCCTAATGTCCCAGGCGTCCCAGATGTGCCATATGTCCCATATGTCCCTAATGTCCCAGGCGTCCCAGATGTGCCATATGACCCATATGTCCCTAATGGTCCAGGCGTCCTAAATGTCCCATATGTCCTTAACGTCCCAGACGTCCCAGACGTCCTAGATGTCCTATATGTCCCTAACGTCACAGACGTCCCAGACGTCCCAGATGTCCCATATATCCCATATGTCCCTAATGTCCCAGGCGTCCCAGATGTGCCATATGTCCCATATGTCCCTAATGTCCCAGGCGTCCTAAATGTCCCATATGTCCTTAACGTCCCAGACGTCCCAGACGTCCTAGATGTCCCACATGTCCTTAACGTCCCAGACGTCCCAGATGTCCCATATGTCCCATATGTCCCTAATGTCCCAGGCGTCCTAGATGTTCCATATGTCTCTAACGACCTAGACGTCCAAGATGTCGCATATGTCCTTAACGTCCCAGACTTCTCAAATGTCCCATATGTCCCTAACGTCCCAGACGTCCCAGATGTCCCATATGTCCCATATGTCCCTAATGTCCCAGGCGTCCCAGATGTCCCATATGTCCCATATGTCCCTAATGTCCCAGGCGTCTTAAATGTCCCATATGTTATTAACGTCCCAGACGTCCCAGACGTCCTAGATGTCCCATATGTCTATTACCCCCACTACTTTTACAATACAACAATTTAAGACCAATAATGCATTATAACACAATATCTCTCTGCGCTCTTACCTGCTTATAAATCTCTGCCACCAGCTTTGGGAGTATACGCTCGCGACCACTCAGTCGCAGATGGGAGTGGGTTCAAAAGAACAAATTACCTGAGTTACCAGGATGCTAGGGCGCCACGCCGTTGTAGCTTCGTATTAATACTCCCAGTTGAAACGTGTAACGGCGAACCTAAATTGCTTATACAAGAAAGCAGAGATTCGACGCAGTAGCAAATAAAAGACAAATTTCACTTGTGTATATATAATACCCACTACGGTTCTAACATTGCGATACAGTCTGTGCATAAGAATTAATACCAGAATGGCAAACCAGATTATTATAACATAAAGATGTCCCATATGTTTTTAACGTCCCAGGCGTCCCAGATGTCTCATATGTCTCATATGTCCCTAACGTCCCAGACGTCCTAGATGTCCTATATGTACCTAACGGCCCAGACGTCCTAGATGCCCCATATCTCCTTAACGTCCCAGGCGTCCTAAATGTCTCACACGTCCTTAACGTCCCAGACGTTCCAGACGTCGTAGATGTCCCATATGTCCTTAACGTCCCAGACGTCCCAGACGTCCCAGATGTCCCATATGTCCCTAATGTCCCAGGCGTCCCAGATGTCCCATATGTCCCATATGTCCCTAATGTCCCAGGCGACTTAAATGTCCCACATGTCCTTAACGTCCCAGACGTCCCAGACGTCCCAGATGTTCCATATGTCCCTAACGTCCCAGACGTACCATATGTCTCATATGTCCCGTATGTCCCTAATGTCCCAGGCTTCCTAGATGTTTTATATGTCACAAACGTCCCAGACGTCCTAAATGTCCCATATGTCCCTAACGTCCCAAACGTCCCAGCTGTCCCGTATGTCCCGAACGTCCCAGACGTCCCAGACGTCCCAGACGTCCTAGATGTTCCATATGTCCTTAACGTCCCAGACGTCCTAGATGTCCTATATGTCCCTAACGTCCTAGACGTCTCAGACGTCCCAGGTGTCCCATATGTCCCATATGTTCCTAATGTCCCAGACATCCTAGATGTCCCATATCCCCTTAACGTCCCAGGCGTCCTAGATGTCCCATATGTCCTTAACGTCCCAGATGTCCCAGACGTCCTAGATGTCCCATATGATCTTAACGTCCCAGACGTCCCAGATGTCCCATATGTCCCTAACGTCCCAGACGTCTAAGATGTCCCATATGTTTTATATGTCCCTAATGTCCCAGGCGTCCTAAATGTTCCATATGTCCCTAACGTCAGACGTCCTAAATGTCCTAAATGTCCCTAACGTCCCAGACGTTCCAGCTGTCCCGTATGTCCCTAACGTCCCAGACGTCCCAGACATCCTAGATGTACTATATGTCCCTAACGTCCCAGACGTCCTAGATGTCCTATATGTCCCTAACGTCCCAGACGTCTAAGACGTCCCAGACGTCTAAGACGTCCCAGATGTCCCATATGTCCCTAATGTCCCAGGCGTCACAGATGTCCCATATGACCCATATATCCCTAACGTCCCAGGCGTCCTAAATGTCCCATATGTCCTTAACGTCCCAGACGTCCCAGACGTCCTAGATGTCCCATATGTCTTTAACGTCCCAGACGTCCCAGATGTCCCATATGTCCCTAACGTCCCAGACGTCCCAGATGTTTCATATGTCCCATATGTCCCTAATGTCCCAGGCGTCCTAGATGTTCCAAATGTCTCTAACGTCCTAGACGTCCTAGATGTCGCATATGTCCTTAACGTCCCAGACGTCTCAAATGTCTTATATGACCCTAACGTCCCAGACGTCCCAGATGTCCCAAATGTCCCATATTTCCCTAATGTCCCAGGCGTCCCAGACGTCCCAGATGTCCCATATGTCCCTAACGTCCCAGACGTCCCAGATGTCCCATATGTCCCATATGTCTCTAACGTCCCAGACGTCCCAGCCGTCCTAGATGTCCCATATGTCCCATATGTCCCTAACGTCCCAGACGTCCCAGATGTCCCATATGTCCCATATGTCTCTAACGTCCCAGACGTCCCAGCCGTCCCAGATGTCCCATATGTCCCATATGTCCCTAACGTCCCAGACGTCCCAGACGTCCCAGATGTCCTATATGTCCCTAATGTCATAAGCGTCCCAGATGTCCAATATGTCCCATATGTCCCTAATGTCCCAGGCGTCCTAAATGTCCCATATGTCCTTAATGTCCCAGACGTCCCAGACGTCCTAGATGTCCCATATATCCTTAACGTCCGAGACGTCCCAGATGTCCCATATGTCCCATATGTCTCTAATGTCCCAGGCGTCCTAGATGTTCCATATGTCCCTAACGTCCCAGACGTTCCAGATGTCCCATATGTCCCATATGTCCCTAATGTCCCAGGCGTCCCAGATGTTCCATATGGTCATATGTCCCTAATGTCCCAGGCGACTTAAATGTCCCATATGTCCTTAACGTCCCAGACGACCCAGACGTCCCAGATGTTCCATATGTTTCTAACGTCCCAGACGTACCATATGTCTCATATGTCTCATATGTCCCTAATGTCCCAGGCGTCCTAGACGTCCTAGATGTTCCATATGTCCCTAACGTCCCAGACGTCCCAGCTGTCCCGTATGTCCCGAACGTCCCAGACGTCCCAGACGTCCTAGATGTTCCATATGTCCCTAACGTCCCAGACGTCCTAGATGTCCTATATGTCCCTAACGTCACAGACGTCCCAGACGTCCCAGATGTCCCATATGTCCCATATGTTTCTAATGTCCCAGACGTCCTAGATGTCCCATATCTCCTTAACGTCCCAGGCGTCCTAAATGTCTCACACGTCCTTAACGTCCCAGACGTCCCAGACGTCGTAGATGTCCCATATGTCCTTAACGTCCCAGGCGTCCCAGATGTCCCATATGTCTCTAATGTCCCTGGCGTCCTAAATGTCCCATATATCCTTAACGTCCCAGACGTCCCACACGTCCTAGATGTCCTATATGTTCTTAACGTTTCAGACGTCCCAGATGTCCCATATGTCCCTAACCTCCTAGACGTCCCAGATGTCCCGTATGTCCTATATGTCCCTAATGTCCCAGGCGTCCTAGATGTTCCATATGTCCCTAACGGCCCAGACGTTATAAATGTCCCATATGTCCCTAACGTCCCAGACGTCCCAGCTGTCCCGTATGTCCCTAACGTCCCAGACGTCCCAGACGTCCTAGATGTCCCATATGTTCCTAACGTCCTAGACGTCCTAGATGTCCTATATGTCCCTAACGTCACAGACGTCCTAGACGTCCCAGATGTCCCATATGTCCCATATGTCCCTAATGTCCCAGGCGTCCCAGATGTCCCATATGTCCCATATGTCCCTAATGTCCCAGGCGTCCTAAATGTCCCATATGTCCTTAACGTCCCAGACGTCCCAGACGTCCTAGATGTCCCATATGTCCTTAACGTCCCAGACGTCCCAGATGTCCCATATGTCCCTAACGTCCCAAACGTCCCAGATGTTTCATATGTCCCATATGTCCCTAATGTCCCAGGCGTCCTAGATGTTCCATATTTCTTTAACGTCCTAGACGTCCTAGATGTCGCATATGTCCTTAACGTCTCAGACGTCTCAAATGTCTAATATGTCCCTAACGTCCCAGACGTCCCAGATGTCCCATATGTCCCATATGTCCCTAATGTCCCAGGCGTCCCAGATGTCCCATATGTCCCATATGTCCCTAATGTCCCAGGCGTCTTAAATGTCCCATATGTTCTTAACGTCCCAGACGTCCCAGACGTCCTAGATATCCCATATGTCTATTACCCCCACTACTTTTACGATACAACAATTTAAGACCAATAATGTATTATAACACAATATCTCTCTGTGCTCTTACCTGCTTAGAAATCTCTGCCACCAGCTTTGGGGGTTTACGCTCGCGACCACTCAGTCGCAGATGGGAGTGGGTTCAAAAGAACAAATTACCTGAGTTACCAAGATCCTAGGGCGCCACGCCGTTGTAGCTTCGTATTAATACTCCCCGTTGAAACGTGTAACGGCAAACCTAAATTGCTTATACAAGAAAGCAGAGATTCGACGCAGTAGCAAATAAAAGACAAATTTCACTTGTGTATATATAATACCCACTACGGTTCTAACATTGCGATACAGTCTGTGCATAAGAATTAATACCAGAATGGCAAACCAGATAAATATAACATAAAGATGTCCCATATGTCCTTAACGTCCCAGGCGTCCCAGATGTCTCATATGTCTCATATGTCCCTAACGTCCCAGACGTCCTAGATGTCCTATATGTCCCTAACGGCCCAGACGTCCTAGATGCCCCATATCTCCTTAACGTCCCAGGCGTCCTAAACGTCTCACACGTCCTTAACGTCCCAGACGTCCCAGACGTCGTAGATGTCCCATATGTCCTTAACGTCCCAGACGTCCCAGACGTCCCAGATGTCCCATATGTCCCTAATGTCCCGGGCGACTTAAATGTCCCATATGTCCTTAACGTCCCAGACGTCCCAGACGTCCCAGATGTTCCATATGTCTCTAACGTCCCAGACGCACCATATATCTCATATGCCCCGTATGTCCCTAATGTCCCAGGCTTCCTAGATGTTCCATATGTCACAAACGTCCCAGACGTCCTAAATGTCCCATATGTCCCTAACGTCCCAAACGTCCCAGCTGTCCCGTATGTCCCGAACGTCGCAGACGTCCCAGACGTCCTAGATGTTCCATATGTCCCTAACGTCCCAGACGTCCTAGATGTCCTATATGTCCCTAACGTCCCAGACGTCCCAGACGTCCCAGGTGTCCTATATGTCCCATATGTTCCTAATGTCCCAGACGTCCTAGATGTCCCATATCCCCTTAACGTCCCAGGCGTCCTAGATGTCCCATATGTCCTTAACGTCCCAGACGTCCCAGATGTCTCACTTGTCCCATATGTCCCTAATGTCCCAGGCATCCTAAATGTCCCATACGTCCTTAATGTCCCAGACGTCCCAGGCGTCCTAGATGTCCCATATGTCCTTAACGTCTATGACGTCCCAGATGTCCCATATGTCATTAACGTCTCAGACGTCCCAGATGTCCCATATGTCCCATATGTCCCTAATGTCCCAGGCGTCCCAGATGTCCCATATGTTCCATATGTCCCTAATGTCCCAGGCGTCCTAAATGTCCCATATGTCCTTAACGTCCCAGACGTCCCAGACGTCACAGGTGTCCCATATGTCCCATATGTTCCTAATGTCAAAGACGTCCTAAATTTCCCATATCCCCTTAACGTCCCAGGCGTCCTAGATGTCCCATATGTCCTTAACGTCCATGACGTCCCAGATGTCCCATATGTCCCTAACGTCTCAGACGTCCCAGATGTCCCATATGTCCCATATGTCCCTAATGTCCCAGGCGTCCCGGATGTCCCATATGTTCCATATTTCCCTAATGTCCCAGGCGTCCTAAATGTCCCATATGTCCTTAACGTCCGAGACGTCCCAGACGTCCTAGATGTCCCATATGTTCTTAACGTCCCAGACGTCCCAGATGTCCATATGTCCCTAACGTCCCAGACGTCTAAGATGTCCCATATGTCTTATATGTCCCTAATATCCCAGGCGTCCTAAATGTTCCATATGTCCCTAACGTCAAACGTCCTAAAAGTCCCATATGTCCCTAACGTCCCAGATGTTCCAGCTGTCCCGTATGTAACTAACGTCCCAGACGTCCCAGACGTCCTAGATGTACTATATGTCCCTAACGTCCCAGACGTCCTAGATGTCCTATATGTCCCTAACGTCCCAGACGTCCAAGACGTCCCAGATGTCCCATATGTCCCTAATGTCCCAGGCGTCACAGATGTCCCATATGACCCATATATCCCTAACGTCCCAGGCGTCCTAAATGTCCCATATGTCCTTAACGTCCCAGACGTCCCAGACGTCCTAGATGTCCCATATGTCTTTAACGTCCCAGACGTCCCAGATGTCCCATATGTCCCTAACGTCCCAGACGTCCCAGATGTTTTATATGTTCCATATGTCCCTAATGTCCCAGGCGTCCCAGATGTCCCATATGTTCCATATTTCCCTAATGTCCCAGGCGTCCTAAATGTCCCATATGTCCTTAACGTCCGAGACGTCCCAGACGTCCTAGATGACCCATATGTTCTTAACGTCCCAGACGTCCCAGATGTCCCATATGTCCCTAACGTCCCAGACGTCTAAGATGTCCCATATGTCTTATATGTCCCTAATGTCCCAGGCGTCCTAAATGTTCCATATGTCCCTAACGTCAGACGTCCTAAAAGTCCCATATGTCCCTGTCTGGTTTAAGCATTTATTACCAGAATGTACGCGGCATCAAAACCAAAACGCATGTATTTTTAAATAGTGCTCTAGCGGAAAACTTTGACATAGTTATTCTCACTGAAACTTGGTTTAATTCGGGTATCTACGACGGTGAAATACTTGACTCCAGATATACTGTATTTCGTAGAGACAGAAACTTACAACGAACTGGTAAACGTGATGGAGGTGGAGTCTTGGTGGCTATTAAAAACAAATATGTGAGTGCGAGGTTGTCAGAGTTTGAGACTAATCTTGAGGATTTATGGGTTAAAGTTAAAGTGGGTCCTGAAACTTTTTACATATGTGCCGTTTATTTTCCTCCATTGACTCCATTTACAGAGTATAGATTGTTATATAACTTCATTGAAACACATTTAGATATTTTCAAACATAAGCTTTTGTTATTTGGAGATTTCAATTTACCTCAGATCTACTCTGATTTTAATTTAAAACAGTCTTTTGGTGCGATTGAAAATGAATTTTTGAATTTTATAAATCTTTTAAACTTGACACAGTATAACACAATTTTTAATTCGATTGGTAGAATTTTGGATCTGGTACTATCAAATATAAATGTTACAGTATCTAGATGTAGGAACCCATTTGTTACTGAAGATGTACTTCACCCTTCACTTGAGTGTATTGTTCAGTGCACTAGAGTAAAATCGGAACTGTTTTTTGGAGGAGAGCAATATAACTATAAAAAAGGTGACTTTTTGGAGCTCTACTTTAAACTGCGTGACACTAATTGGGATGTGTTAAACAATTATACTGATGTAAATTTGGCTGTTGATAAATTTTATGAGCTCTTTGACTCAGCTCTCCGTACTTCTATACCAAAAACTAAACCATTAAAACGTAAATATCCTCCTTGGTTCACACCTGATATCATTGGAGAAGTAAAAAAGAAAAATCGGTTACATGATAAATGTAAAAAAAGACCATATGATAATATGCTTCATAGGAGATACGCGGATCTGAGGAAAAGGGTTAAATGCAATATCAATTTTGCTTATAATGAATTTTGTAGATCAACTGAGGAGTCTATTCTGACCGACCCTCATAATTTTTGGACTTTTATTAAAAATAAGCAACAAACAAATACAATTGTGGACAACATGCATATTAATGGTACATATTTAAACAATAACGTAGAAATAACCAACGCTTTTGCAAATAACTTTCACTCCATATATTCTCAAAAGGAGGGAATTGCAAATTTTGATGAAATGTCGTTTCATGGGGGTTTTATCATAGACTGTATAACTATAGAAGAGACAATCTCAACATTACGCTCCATGAAACCTAAAAAATCTGTTGGATTCGATCAGATTCCTATTTACATCTACAAAGCTTGTTCAGAGTTTTTAGCTGCTCCCATGACTACTTTATTCAATATTGCTCTTCAAACTTGTACTTATCCCGATCAATGGAAAATTGCTAAAGTGTGTCCAGTATATAAAAGTGGAGATAAAACAAATGTTGTTAACTATAGACCGATATCAATACTTCAGTCAATATCAAAAGTATTTGAAACAATTTTATATAAAAAAATATTTTTCTATGTTGAACCACAAATATCTAACACCCAACACGGTTTCATGCCAAATCGCTCAACAGTTACCAATTTGTACACATTTACACATGAAATATCTAAATCTTTGGACAGTAATTTGCAAGTTGATGTAATATACACGGATTTTGCCAAAGCCTTTGATAAGGTCGAGCACACCATCTTAATAAAGAAATTGCAAGATTTTGGATTTTCAAATAAATTAATTTTACTTCTAGATTCTTACCTTAGAAATAGATGGCAGTGTGTAGTTTACAAAAACTGTGTATCGAAAAAGTATGAAGCACCATCGGGAGTTCCTCAAGGTGCCAATTTGGGACCATTGTTATTTCTTTTATTTATCAATGACTTGCCAGCTGTCATCGATCACTCTGAACACGCTTTGTTTGCTGATGATTTAAAGCTTTGGAAGGTTGTGCACTCGCTAGACGACTGTACCGCTTTGCAAAGTGACATGAATAAAATTTATGAATGGAGTGAAAAAAATAATTTGTACTTTAATGTTAATAAATGCTACACTCTTACGTTCACTAGAAAGAAGAACTTTATCCGATTTCCATATAGTATGAACCAAATTTTATTAAACGTCAAAGATGAGATAGTTGATCTGGGTGTCACATTTGACAGTTCTCTTACATTTTCAAGTCATATTAATAAGTCAGTAAATCAGTCATTAAAAATGTTAGGATTTTTAATACGCAACACTTTCAATTTTAAAAATAGTCAAACTATAATAAAACTTTATAATGCTTATGTTCGAACCAGATTGGAATTTTCTGCAGTTATTTGGTCACCTATGTATAATATATATAAGATACAAATTGAGCGAGTTCAGAAACGTTTCATCAGATTTCTGCAATACAAAGTAACGGGTGTTTACCCATCGCTAACGCCCTCGTATTTAGAACTGTTGGACATATTTAAATTTCAAACTCTTGAAAGACGTCGATGTATTTCTTCATTAGTATTTTTGCATCGAATTATTCATTATAGAATTAATTGTTGTTCAACTATTTTGATGCAGCTAAATTTCTTTTTACCAAGATTAACTTCACGTTATCGGGCTTATTTCTACTTAAATAAACCCAGAACCAATATCTTGTGTCACTCGCCTCTATACGTGACCTGTGATTTGGCTAACAAATTAATTGACTGTATTGATATATTCAATGGAAATAGTACCAAATTTAAACTAGATTGCTCTCGTGCACTGTGCCAGTCTATTGTTCTTTGTACATAGTATATATCTATTAATTTACATCTTTTTACTTTGTTTTAACTTATCTTTCTCAGCTACTATAAACTTATGCCCTGCTATAAGTTTACTAAAAGTACCCCTGTTAAGAATATGTTCTACTTACTTATAGAATAAATTCTTAATATTTTTTGTTATGATCAGTACTACAATGTTATACCTACTACTAATAATTTTGTTAAATCTAATTTAGTGTATTATTTTTATTTGTTTTTTTTCGAACTATGATTTGTTATGATTTGTGGCATCACATATTATTTTGTTAATTTCATGTTGTACGCTGTGACCTAATCTTAGTACATAATGTACTGTTGGTCGCAGCCTAAATCAATTAAATAAATAAATAAATAAATAAATAAACGTCCCAGACGTTCCAGCTGTCCCGTATGTAACTAACGTCCCAGACGTCCCAGACGTCCTAGATGTACTATATGTCCCTAACGTCCCAGACGTCCTAGATGTCCTATATGTCCCTAACGTCCCAGACGTCCAAGACGTCCCAGATGTCCCATATGTCCCTAATGTCCCAAGCGTCACAGATGTCCCATATGACCCATATATCCCTAACGTCCCAGGCGTCCTAAATGTCCCATATGTCCTTAACGTCCCAGACGTCCCAGACGTCCTAGATGTCGCATATGTCCTTAACGTCCCAGACGTCTCAAATGTCCCATATGTCCCTAACGTCCCAGACGTCCCAGATGTCCCATATGTCCTATATGTCCCTAATGTCCCAGGCGTCCCATATGTCCCATATGTCCCATATGTCCCTAATGTCTCAGGCGTCTTAAATGTCCCATATGTCCTTAACGTCCCAGACGTCCCAGACGTCCTAGATGCCCCATATGTCTATTACCCCCACTACTTTTACGATACAACAATTTAAGACCAATAATGTATTATAACACAATATCTCTCTGCGCTCTTACCTGCTTATAAATCTCTGCCACCAAATAAGGGTAGCTTTGGGAGTTTACGCTCGCGACCACTCAGTCGCGGATGGGAGTGGGTTCAAAAGAACAAATTACCTGAGTTACGAGGATCCTAGGGCACCACGCCGTTGTAGCTTCGTATTAATACTCCCCGTTGAAACGTGTAACGGCGAACCTAAATTGCTTATACAAGAAAGCAGAGATTCGACGCAGTAGCAAATAAAAGACAAATTTCACTTATGTATATATAATACCCACTACGGTTCTAACATTTCGATACAGTCTGTGCATAAGGATTAATACCAGAAGGCCAAACCAGATAAATATAACATAAAGATGTCCCATATGTCCTTAACGTCCCAGACGTCCCAGATGTCACATATGTCCCATATGTCCCTAATGTCCCAGGCGTCCCAGATGTCCCATATGTCTCATATGTCCCTAACGTCCCACACGTCGTAAATGTCCTATATGTCCCTAACGGCCCAGACGTCCTAGATGTCCCACATGTCCTTAACGTCCCAGACGTCCCAGATGTCCCATATGTCCCATATGTCTTTAATGTCCCGAGCGTCCTAAATGTCCCATATGTCCTTAACGTCCTTGACGTCCCAGACGTCCTAGACGTCCCATATGTCCTTAACGTCCCGGACGTCCCAGATGTCCCATATGTCCCATATGTCACTAATGTCTCAGGGGTCCTAGATGTCCCATATGTCCTTAACGTCCCAGACGTCCCAACCGTCCTAGATGTCCCATATGTCCTTAAAGTCCCAGATGTCCCAGATGTCCCGTATGTCCCTAACATCTCAGACTTCTTAGATGTCCCATATGTCTCATATGGTCCTAATGTCCCAGGCGTCCCAGATGTCCCATACGTCCCATATGTCTCTTATGTCCAAGGCGTCCTAAATGTCCCATATGTCCTTAACGTCCCAGACGTCCCAGACGTATTAGATGTCCTATATGTCCCTAACGTCCCAGACGTCCCAGACGTCCCAGATGTCCCATATGTCCCATATGTCCCTATTGTCCCAGACGTCCTAAATGTCCCATATGTCCTTAACGTCCCAGACGTACCAGATGTCCCATATGTCCCATATGTCTTTAATGTCCCAGGCGTCCTAAATGTCCCATACGTCCTTAACGTCCCAGACGTCCCAGACGTCCTAGATGTCCCATATATCCTTAACGTCCCAGACGTCTCAGATGTCCTATGTCTCCCATATGTCCCTAATGTCCCAGGGGTCCCAGATGTCCCATATGTCTCATATGTCCCTAATGTCCCAGACGTCCTAGATGTCCCATATGTTCTTAACGTCCCAGACGTCCCAGATGTCCCATATGTCCCTTATGTCCCTAATGTCCCAGGCGTCCCTGATGTCCCATATGTTTCATATGTCCCTAATGTCCCAGGCGTCCTAGATGTCACACATGTCCTTAACGTCCCAGACTTCCCAGACGTCCTAGATGTCCCATATGTCCTTAACGTCCCAGACGTCCCAGACGTCCTAGATGTCCCATATGTCCTTAACGTCCCAGACGTCCCAGATGTCCCATATGTCCCTAACGTTCCAGACGTCCCAGATGTCCCATATGTCCCATATGTCCCTAATGTCCCAAGCTTGCTAGATGTTCCATATGTCCCTATCGTCCCAGCCGTCCCAGCTGTCCCGTATGTCCCTAACGTCCCAGACGTCCCAGACGTCCTAAATGCCCCATATGTCCCTAACGTCCCAGACGTCCTAAATGTCCTATATGTCCCTAACGTCCCAGACGTCCCAGACGTCCCAGATGTCCCATATGTCCCTAATGTTTCAGGCGTCCCAGATGTTCCATATGTCCCATATGTCCCTAATGTCTCAAGCGTCCTAAATGTCCCATATGTCCTTAACGTCCCACACGTCGTAAATGTCCTATATGTCCCTAACGGCCCAGACGTCCTAGATGTCCCACATGTCCTTAACGTCCCAGACGTCCCAGATGTCCCATATGTCCCATATGTCTTTAATGTCCCGAGCGTCCTAAATGTCCCATATGTCCTTAACGTCCTTGACGTCCCAGACGTCCTAGACGTCCCATATGTCCTTAACGTCCCGGACGTCCCAGATGTCCCATATGTCCCATATGTCACTAATGTCTCAGGGGTCCTAGATGTCCCATATGTCCTTAACGTCCCAGACGTCCCAACCGTCCTAGATGTCCCATATGTCCTTAAAGTCCCAGATGTCCCAGATGTCCCGTATGTCCCTAACATCTCAGACTTCTTAGATGTCCCATATGTCTCATATGGTCCTAATGTCCCAGGCGTCCCAGATGTCCCATACGTCCCATATGTCTCTTATGTCCAAGGCGTCCTAAATGTCCCATATGTCCTTAACGTCCCAGACGTCCCAGACGTATTAGATGTCCTATATGTCCCTAACGTCCCAGACGTCCCAGACGTCCCAGATGTCCCATATGTCGCATATGTCCCTATTGTCCCAGACGTCCTAAATGTCCCATATGTCCTTAACGTCCCAGACGTACCAGATGTCCCATATGTCCCATATGTCTTTAATGTCCCAGGCGTCCTAAATGTCCCATACGTCCTTAACGTCCCAGACGTCCCAGACGTCCTAGATGTCCCATATATCCTTAACGTCCCAGACGTCTCAGATGTCCTATGTCTCCCATATGTCCCTAATGTCCCAGGGGTCCCAGATGTCCCATATGTCTCATATGTCCCTAATGTCCCAGACGTCCTAGATGTCCCATATGTTCTTAACGTCCCAGACGTCCCAGATGTCCCATATGTCCCTTATGTCCCTAATGTCCCAGGCGTCCCTGATGTCCCATATGTTTCATATGTCCCTAATGTCCCAGGCGTCCTAGATGTCACACATGTCCTTAACGTCCCAGACTTCCCAGACGTCCTAGATGTCCCATATGTCCTTAACGTCCCAGACGTCCTAGATGTCCCATATGTCCTTAACGTCCCAGACGTCCCAGATGTCCCATATGTCCCTAACGTTCCAGACGTCCCAGATGTCCCATATGTCCCATATGTCCCTAATGTCCCAAGCTTGCTAGATGTTCCATATGTCCCTATCGTCCCAGCCGTCCCAGCTGTCCCGTATGTCCCTAACGTCCCAGACGTCCCAGACGTCCTAAATGCCCCATATGTCCCTAACGTCCCAGACGTCCTAAATGTCCTATATGTCCCTAACGTCCCAGACGTCCCAGACGTCCCAGATGTCCCATATGTCCCTAATGTTTCAGGCGTCCCAGATGTTCCATATGTCCCATATGTCCCTAATGTCTCAAGCGTCCTAAATGTCCCATATGTCCTTAACGTCCCAGACGTCCCAGACGTCCTAGATGTCTTATATGTCCCATATGTCCCTAATGTCCCAGGCGTCCCAGATGTCCCATATGTCCCATATGTTCCTAATGTCCCAGGCGTCCTAAATGTCCCATATGTCCTTAACGTCCCAGACGTCCCAGACGTCCTAGATGTCCCATATGTCTTTAACGTCCCAGACGTCCCAGATGTCCCATATGTCCCTAACGTTCCAGACGTCCCAGATGTCCCATATGTCCCTAACGTCCCAGACGGTCCAGACGTTCCAGATGTCCCATATGTCCCTATCGTCCCAGACGTCCCAGCTGTCGGTATGTCCCTAACGTCCCAGACGTCCCAGACGTCCTAAATGTCCCATATGTCCCTAACGTCCCAGACGTCCTAAATGTCCTATATGTCTCTAACGTCCCAGACGTCCCAGACGTCCCAGATGTCCCATATGTCCCTAATGTTTCAGGCGTCCCAGATGTTCCATATGTCCCATATGCCCTAATGTCTCAGGCGTCCTAAATGTCCCATATGTCCGTAACGTCCCAGACGTCCGAGATGTCCTAGATGTCCCATATGTCCTTAACGTCCGAGACGTCCCAGATGTCCCATATGTCCCATATGTCCCTAATGTCCCAGGCGTCCTAGATGTTCCATATGTCCCTAACGTCCCAGACGTACCATATGTCCCATATGTCCCATATGTCTTTAGTGTCCCAGGCGTCCTAAATGTCCCATATGTCCTTAACGTCCCAGACGTCCCAGACGTCCTAGATGTCCCATATATCCTTAACGTGCCAGACGTCCCAGTTGTCCTATATCTCCCATATGTCCCTAATGTCCCAGGGGTCCCAGATGTCCTATATGTCCCATATGTCCCTAATGTCCCAGACGTCCTAGATGTCCCATATGTTCTTAACGTCCCAGACGTCCCAGATGTCCCATATGTCCCATATGTCCCTAATTTCCCAGGCGTCCCAGATGTCCCATATGTCTCATATGTCCCTAATGTCCCAGGCGTCCTAGATGTCCCACATGTCCTTAACGTCCCAGACGTATTAGATGTCCCATATGTCCTTAACGTCCCAGACGTCCCAGGTGTCCCATATGTCCCTAACGTCCCAGACGTCCCAAACGTCCCAGATGTCCCATATGTCCTTATCGTCCCAGACGTCCCAGCTGTCCCGTATGTCCCTAAAGTCCCAGACGTCCCAGACGTCCTAAATGTCCCATATGTCCCTAACGTCCCAGACGTCCTAAATGTCCTTTATGTCCCTAACGTCCCAGAGGTCCCAGACGTCCCAGATGTCCCATATGTCCCTAATGTCTCAGGCGTCCTAAATGTCCCATATGTCCTTAACGTCCCAGACGTCCCAAAGGTCCTAGATGTCCCATATGTCCTTAACGTCCGAGACGTCCCAGATGTCCCATATGTCCCATATGTCCCTAATGTCCCAGGCGTCCTAGATGTTCCATATGTCCCTAACGTCCCAGACGTCCCAGATGTCCCATATGTCCCTAATGTTTCAGGCGTCCCAGATGTTCCATATGTCCCATATGTCCCTAATGTCTCAGGCGTCCTAAATGTCCCATATGTCCTTAACGTCCCAGACGTCCCAGACGTCCTAGATGTCCCATATGTCCTTAACGTCCGAGACGTCCCAGATGTCCCATATGTCCCATATGTCCCTAATGTCCCAGGCGTCCTTGATGTTCCATATGTCCCTAACGTCCCAGACGTCCCATATGAACCTAACGTCCAAGACGTCACAGCTGTCCCGTATGTCCCTAACATCCCAGACTTTCCAGACGTCGTAGATGTCCCATATGTCGATAACGTCCCAAACGTCCTAGATGTCCTATATGTTCCTAACGTCCCAGACGTCCCAAACGTCCCAGATGTCTTATATGTCCCATATGTCCCTAATGTCCCAGGCGTCCCAGATGTCCCATATGTCCCATATGTCCCTAATGTCCCAGACGTCCTAAATGTCCCATATGTCCTTAACGTCCCAGACGTCCCAGACGTCCTAGATGTCCCATATGTCCTTAAGGTCCCAGACGTCCCAGATGTCCCATATGTCCCTAATGTTTCAGGCGTCCCAGATGTTCCATATGTCCCATATGTCCCTAATGTCTCAAGCGTCCTAAATGTCCCATATGTCCTTAACGTCCCAGACGTCCCAGACGTCCTAGATGTCTTATATGTCCCATATGTCCCTAATGTCCCAGGCGTCCCAGATGTCCCATATGTCCCATATGTTCCTAATGTCCCAGGCGTCCTAAATGTCCCATATGTCCTTAACGTCCCAGACGTCCCAGACGTCCTAGATGTCCCATATGTCTTTAACGTCCCAGACGTCCCAGATGTCCCATATGTCCCTAACGTTCCAGACGTCCCAGATGTCCCATATGTCCCTAACGTCCCAGACGGTCCAGACGTTCCAGATGTCCCATATGTCCCTATCGTCCCAGACGTCCCAGCTGTCGGTATGTCCCTAACGTCCCAGACGTCCCAGACGTCCTAAATGTCCCATATGTCCCTAACGTCCCAGACGTCCTAAATGTCCTATATGTCTCTAACGTCCCAGACGTCCCAGACGTCCCAGATGTCCCATATGTCCCTAATGTTTCAGGCGTCCCAGATGTTCCATATGTCCCATATGCCCTAATGTCTCAGGCGTCCTAAATGTCCCATATGTCCGTAACGTCCCAGACGTCCGAGATGTCCTAGATGTCCCATATGTCCTTAACGTCCGAGACGTCCCAGATGTCCCATATGTCCCATATGTCCCTAATGTCCCAGGCGTCCTAGATGTTCCATATGTCCCTAACGTCCCAGACGTACCATATGTCCCATATGTCCCATATGTCTTTAGTGTCCCAGGCGTCCTAAATGTCCCATATGTCCTTAACGTCCCAGACGTCCCAGACGTCCTAGATGTCCCATATATCCTTAACGTGCCAGACGTCCCAGTTGTCCTATATCTCCCATATGTCCCTAATGTCCCAGGGGTCCCAGATGTCCTATATGTCCCATATGTCCCTAATGTCCCAGACGTCCTAGATGTCCCATATGTTCTTAACGTCCCAGACGTCCCAGATGTCCCATATGTCCCATATGTCCCTAATTTCCCAGGCGTCCCAGATGTCCCATATGTCTCATATGTCCCTAATGTCCCAGGCGTCCTAGATGTCCCACATGTCCTTAACGTCCCAGACGTATTAGATGTCCCATATGTCCTTAACGTCCCAGACGTCCCAGGTGTCCCATATGTCCCTAACGTCCCAGACGTCCCAAACGTCCCAGATGTCCCATATGTCCTTATCGTCCCAGACGTCCCAGCTGTCCCGTATGTCCCTAAAGTCCCAGACGTCCCAGACGTCCTAAATGTCCCATATGTCCCTAACGTCCCAGACGTCCTAAATGTCCTTTATGTCCCTAACGTCCCAGAGGTCCCAGACGTCCCAGATGTCCCATATGTCCCTAATGTCTCAGGCGTCCTAAATGTCCCATATGTCCTTAACGTCCCAGACGTCCCAAAGGTCCTAGATGTCCCATATGTCCTTAACGTCCGAGACGTCCCAGATGTCCCATATGTCCCATATGTCCCTAATGTCCCAGGCGTCCTAGATGTTCCATATGTCCCTAACGTCCCAGACGTCCCAGATGTCCCATATGTCCCTAATGTTTCAGGCGTCCCAGATGTTCCATATGTCCCATATGTCCCTAATGTCTCAGGCGTCCTAAATGTCCCATATGTCCTTAACGTCCCAGACGTCCCAGACGTCCTAGATGTCCCATATGTCCTTAACGTCCGAGACGTCCCAGATGTCCCATATGTCCCATATGTCCCTAATGTCCCAGGCGTCCTTGATGTTCCATATGTCCCTAACGTCCCAGACGTCCCATATGAACCTAACGTCCAAGACGTCACAGCTGTCCCGTATGTCCCTAACATCCCAGACTTTCCAGACGTCGTAGATGTCCCATATGTCGATAACGTCCCAAACGTCCTAGATGTCCTATATGTTCCTAACGTCCCAGACGTCCCAAACGTCCCAGATGTCTTATATGTCCCATATGTCCCTAATGTCCCAGGCGTCCCAGATGTCCCATATGTCCCATATGTCCCTAATGTCCCAGACGTCCTAAATGTCCCATATGTCCTTAACGTCCCAGACGTCCCAGACGTCCTAGATGTCCCATATGTCCTTAAGGTCCCAGACGTCCCAGATGTCCCATATGTCCCTAACGTTCTAGACGTCCCAGATGTCCCATATGTCCCATATGTCCCTAATGTCCCAGGCTTCCTAGATGTTCCATATGTCCCTAGCGTCCCAGACGTCCTAAATGTCCCATATGTCCCTATCGTCCCAGACGTCCCAGCTGTCCCGTATGTCCCTAACGTCCCAGACGTCCCAGACGTCCTAGATGTCCCATATTTCCCTAACGTCCTAGATGTCCTATATGTCCCTAACGTCCCAGACGTCCCAGACGTCTCAGATGTCTAATACGTCCCATATGTCTTTAATGTCCCAGGCGTCTCAGATGTCCCATATGTCCCTAATGTCCCAGGCGTCCTAAATGTCCCATATGTTCTTAACGTCCCAGACGTGCAGACGTCCTAGATGTCCCATATGTTCATAACGTCCCAGACGTCCCAGATGTCCCATATGTTCCTAACGTCCCAGGCGTCCCAGATGTCCCATATGTCCCTAATGTCTCAGGCGTCCTAAATGTCCCATATGTCCTTAACGTCCCAGACGTCCCAAAGGTCCTAGATGTCCCATATGTCCTTAACGTCCGAGACGTCCCAGATGTCCCATATGTCCCATATGTCCCTAATGTCCCAGGCGTCCTAGATGTTCCATATGTCCCTAACGTCCCAGACGTCCCAGATGTCCCATATGTCCCTAATGTTTCAGGCGTCCCAGATGTTCCATATGTCCCATATGTCCCTAATGTCTCAGGCGTCCTAAATGTCCCATATGTCCTTAACGTCCCAGACGTCCCAGACGTCCTAGATGTCCCATATGTCCTTAACGTCCGAGACGTCCCAGATGTCCCATATGTCCCATATGTCCCTAATGTCCCAGGCGTCCTTGATGTTCCATATGTCCCTAACGTCCCAGACGTCCCATATGAACCTAACGTCCAAGACGTCACAGCTGTCCCGTATGTCCCTAACATCCCAGACTTTCCAGACGTCGTAGATGTCCCATATGTCGATAACGTCCCAAACGTCCTAGATGTCCTATATGTTCCTAACGTCCCAGACGTCCCAAACGTCCCAGATGTCTTATATGTCCCATATGTCCCTAATGTCCCAGGCGTCCCAGATGTCCCATATGTCCCATATGTCCCTAATGTCCCAGACGTCCTAAATGTCCCAAATGTCCTTAACGTCCCAGACGTCCCAGACGTCCTAGATGTCCCATATGTCCTTAAGGTCCCAGACGTCCCAGATGTCCTAAATGTCCCATATGTCCCTAACGTCCCAGACGTCCTAAATGTCCTTTATGTCCCTAACGTCCCAGAGGTCCCAGACGTCCCAGATGTCCCATATGTCCCTAATGTCTCAGGCGTCCTAAATGTCCCATATGTCCTTAACGTCCCAGACGTCCCAAAGGTCCTAGATGTCCCATATGTCCTTAACGTCCGAGACGTCCCAGATGTCCCATATGTCCCATATGTCCCTAATGTCCCAGGCGTCCTAGATGTTCCATATGTCCCTAACGTCCCAGACGTCCCAGATGTCCCATATGTCCCTAATGTTTCAGGCGTCCCAGATGTTCCATATGTCCCATATGTCCCTAATGTCTCAGGCGTCCTAAATGTCCCATATGTCCTTAACGTCCCAGACGTCCCAGACGTCCTAGATGTCCCATATGTCCTTAACGTCCGAGACGTCCCAGATGTCCCATATGTCCCATATGTCCCTAATGTCCCAGGCGTCCTTGATGTTCCATATGTCCCTAACGTCCCAGACGTCCCATATGAACCTAACGTCCAAGACGTCACAGCTGTCCCGTATGTCCCTAACATCCCAGACTTTCCAGACGTCGTAGATGTCCCATATGTCGATAACGTCCCAAACGTCCTAGATGTCCTATATGTTCCTAACGTCCCAGACGTCCCAAACGTCCCAGATGTCTTATATGTCCCATATGTCCCTAATGTCCCAGGCGTCCCAGATGTCCCATATGTCCCATATGTCCCTAATGTCCCAGACGTCCTAAATGTCCCATATGTCCTTAACGTCCCAGACGTCCCAGACGTCCTAGATGTCCCATATGTCCTTAAGGTCCCAGACGTCCCAGATGTCCCATATGTCCCTAATGTTTCAGGCGTCCCAGATGTTCCATATGTCCCATATGTCCCTAATGTCTCAAGCGTCCTAAATGTCCCATATGTCCTTAACGTCCCAGACGTCCCAGACGTCCTAGATGTCTTATATGTCCCATATGTCCCTAATGTCCCAGGCGTCCCAGATGTCCCATATGTCCCATATGTTCCTAATGTCCCAGGCGTCCTAAATGTCCCATATGTCCTTAACGTCCCAGACGTCCCAGACGTCCTAGATGTCCCATATGTCTTTAACGTCCCAGACGTCCCAGATGTCCCATATGTCCCTAACGTTCCAGACGTCCCAGATGTCCCATATGTCCCTAACGTCCCAGACGGTCCAGACGTTCCAGATGTCCCATATGTCCCTATCGTCCCAGACGTCCCAGCTGTCGGTATGTCCCTAACGTCCCAGACGTCCCAGACGTCCTAAATGTCCCATATGTCCCTAACGTCCCAGACGTCCTAAATGTCCTATATGTCTCTAACGTCCCAGACGTCCCAGACGTCCCAGATGTCCCATATGTCCCTAATGTTTCAGGCGTCCCAGATGTTCCATATGTCCCATATGCCCTAATGTCTCAGGCGTCCTAAATGTCCCATATGTCCGTAACGTCCCAGACGTCCGAGATGTCCTAGATGTCCCATATGTCCTTAACGTCCGAGACGTCCCAGATGTCCCATATGTCCCTATCGTCCCAGACGTCCCAGCTGTCGGTATGTCCCTAACGTCCCAGACGTCCCAGACGTCCTAAATGTCCCATATGTCCCTAACGTCCCAGACGTCCTAAATGTCCTATATGTCTCTAACGTCCCAGACGTCCCAGACGTCCCAGATGTCCCATATGTCCCTAATGTTTCAGGCGTCCCAGATGTTCCATATGTCCCATATGCCCTAATGTCTCAGGCGTCCTAAATGTCCCATATGTCCGTAACGTCCCAGACGTCCGAGATGTCCTAGATGTTCCATATGTCCCTAACGTCCCAGACGTCCCAGATGTCCCATATGTCCCTAATGTTTCAGGCGTCCCAGATGTTCCATATGTCCCATATGTCCCTAATGTCTCAGGCGTCCTAAATGTCCCATATGTCCTTAACGTCCCAGACGTCCCAGACGTCCTAGATGTCCCATATGTCCTTAACGTCCGAGACGTCCCAGATGTCCCATATGTCCCATATGTCCCTAATGTCCCAGGCGTCCTTGATGTTCCATATGTCCCTAACGTCCCAGACGTCCCATATGAACCTAACGTCCAAGACGTCACAGCTGTCCCGTATGTCCCTAACATCCCAGACTTTCCAGACGTCGTAGATGTCCCATATGTCGATAACGTCCCAAACGTCCTAGATGTCCTATATGTTCCTAACGTCCCAGACGTCCCAAACGTCCCAGATGTCTTATATGTCCCATATGTCCCTAATGTCCCAGGCGTCCCAGATGTCCCATATGTCCCATATGTCCCTAATGTCCCAGACGTCCTAAATGTCCCATATGTCCTTAACGTCCCAGACGTCCCAGACGTCCTAGATGTCCCATATGTCCTTAAGGTCCCAGACGTCCCAGATGTCCCATATGTCCCTAACGTTCTAGACGTCCCAGATGTCCCATATGTCCCATATGTCCCTAATGTCCCAGGCTTCCTAGATGTTCCATATGTCCCTAGCGTCCCAGACGTCCTAAATGTCCCATATGTCCCTATCGTCCCAGACGTCCCAGCTGTCCCGTATGTCCCTAACGTCCCAGACGTCCCAGACGTCCTAGATGTCCCATATTTCCCTAACGTCCTAGATGTCCTATATGTCCCTAACGTCCCAGACGTCCCAGACGTCTCAGATGTCTAATACGTCCCATATGTCTTTAATGTCCCAGGCGTCTCAGATGTCCCATATGTCCCTAATGTCCCAGGCGTCCTAAATGTCCCATATGTTCTTAACGTCCCAGACGTGCAGACGTCCTAGATGTCCCATATGTTCATAACGTCCCAGACGTCCCAGATGTCCCATATGTTCCTAACGTCCCAGGCGTCCCAGATGTCCCATATGTCCCATTTGGCTCTAATGTCCCAGGCGTCCTAGATGTTTCATATGTCCCTAACGTCCCAGACGTCCCAGCTGTCCCGTATGTCCCTAACGACCCAGACGTCCCAGATGTCTCATATGTCCCATATGTCCCTAATGTCCCAGGCGTCCTAGATGTCCCATATGTCCCTAACGTCCCAGACGTCCTAGATGTCCTATATGTCCCTAACGGCCCACACGTCCTAGATGTCCCATATGTCCTTAACGTCCCAGACGTCCGAGATGTCCCATATGTCCCATATGTCTTTAATGTCCCAGGCGTCCTAAATGTCCGATATGTCCTTAACGTCCCAGACGTCCCAGACGTCCTAGATGTCTTATATGTCCTTAACGTCCCAGACGTCCCAAATGTCTTATATGTCTCTAACGTCTCAGACGTCCTAGATGTCCCATATGTCTCATATGTCCCTAATGTCCCAGGCGTCCCAGATGTCCCATATGTCCCATATGTCCGTAATGTCCAAGGGGTCCTAAAATGTCCCATATGTCCTTAAAATCCCAGACGTCCCAGACGTCCCAAATGTCCCATATGTCCCATATGTCCCTAATGTCCCAGACGTCCTAGATGTCCCATATGTCCTTAACGTCCCAAACGTCCCAGATGTCCCATATGCCCCATATGTCCCATATGCCCCATATGTTTTTAATGTCCCAGGCATCCTAAATGTCCCATATGTCTTTAACGTCCCAGACGTCCCAGACGTCCTAGATGTCCCATATGTCCTTAACGTCCCAAACGTCCCAGATGTCCCAGATGTCCCATATGTCCCATATGTCCTTAATGACCCAGGGGTCCTAAATGTCCCATATGTCCTTAACGTCCCAGACGTCCCAGTCGACCTAGATGTCCCATTGTCCTTAACGTCCCAGACGTCCCAGATGTCCCATATGTCCCTAACGTCTCAGACGTCCCAGATGTCCCATATGTCCGTAACGTCCCAGACGTCCCAGACGTATTAGATGTCTCATATGTCCTTAACGTCCCAGACGTCCCAGATGTCCCATATGTCCGTAACGTCCCAGACGTCCCAGATGTCCCATATGTCCTATATGTCCCTAATGGCCCAGGCGTCCTAGTTGTTCCATATGCCCCTAACGTCCCAGACGTCATAAATGTCCCATATGTCCCTAACGTCCCAGACGTATCAGCTGTCCCGTATGACCCTGACGTCCCAGACGTCCCAGACGTCCTAGATGTCTTATACGTCCCTAACGTCCCAGACGTCTTAGAGTTTCTATATGTCCCTAACGTTCCAGACGTCCCAGACGTCCCAAATGTCCCATATGTCCCATATGTCCCTAATGTCCCAGGCGTCCCAGATGTCCCATATGTCCCATATGTCCCTAATGTCTCAGGCGTCCTAAATGTCCCATATGACCTTAACGTCCCAGACGTCCCAGACGTCCTAGATGTCCCATATGTCCTTAACGTTCCAGACGTCCCAGATGTTCCATATTTCCCTAACGTCCCAGACGTCCCAGATGTCCCATATGTCACATATGTCCCTAATGTCCCAGGCGTCCTAGATGTTCCATATGTCCCTAACGTCCAAGACGTCCTAGATGTCCCATATGTCCTTAACGTGCCAAGCGTCCCAGATGTCCCATGTGTCCCTAACGTCCCAGACGTCCCAAATGTCCCATATGTCCCATATGTCCCTAATGTCCCAGGCGTCCCAGATGTCCCATATGTCCCACATGTCCCTAATGTTCCAGGCGTCCTAAATGTCCCATTTGTCCTTAAAGTCCCAGACGTCCCAGACGTCCTAGATGTCCCATATGTCCTTAACGTCCCAGACGTCCCAGATGTCCCATATGTCCCTAACGTCCCAGACGTCCCAGATGTCCCATATGTCCATAATGTCCCAGGCGTCCCAGATGTCCCATATGCCCCATATGTCCCTGATGTCCCAGGCCTCCTAAATGTCCCATATGTCCTTAACGTCCCAAACGTCCCAGACGTCCTAGATGTCCCATATGTCCTTAACGTCCCAGACGTCCCAGATGTCCCATATGTCCCTAACGTCCCAGATGTTCCAGTTGTCCCGTATGTCCCTAACGTCCCAGACGTTCCAGACGTCCTAGATGTCCCATATGTCCCTAACGTCCCAGACGTCCTAGATGTCCTATATGTCCCTAACGTCCCAGACGTACCAGACGGCCCAGATGTCCCATATGTCCCAAATGTCCCTAATGTCCCAGGCGTCCAAGATGTCTCATATGTCCCATATGTCCCTAATGTCCCAGGCGTCCTAAATGTCCCATATGTCTTTAACGTCCCAGACGTCCCAGACGTCCTAGATGTCCCATATGTCCTTAACGTCCCAGACGTCCCAGATGTTCCATATGTCCCTAACGTGCCAGACGTCCCAGATGTCCCATATGTCCCATATGTCCCTAATGTCATAGGCGTCCTAGATGTTCCATATGTCTCTAACGTCCCAGACGTTCCAGATATCCCATATGTCCCTAACGTCCCAGACGTCCCAGACGTCCTAGATGTCCCATATGTCCCTAACGTCCCAGACGTCATAGATGTCCTATATGTACCTAACGTTCCAGACGTCCCAAACGTCCCAGATGTCTTATATGTCACATATGTCCCTAATGTCCCAGGCGTCCCAGATGTACCACATGTTTCATATGTCCCTAATGTCCCAGGCGTCCTAGATGTCCCATATGTCCTTAACGTCCCAGACGTCCCAGACGTCCTAGATGTCCTATATGTGCTTAACGTCCCAGACGTCCCAGATGTCCCATATGTCCCTAACGTTTCAGACGTCCCAGATGTCCCATATGTCCCTAACGTCCCAGACGTTGCAGACGTCCCAGATGTCCCATATGTCCCTATCGTCCCAGACGTCCCAGCTGTCCCGTATTTCCCCAACGTTCCAGACGTCCCAGACGTCCTAGATGTTTCATATGTCCCTAACGTCCCAGACATGCTAGATGTCCTATATGTCCCTAACGTCCCAGACGTCCCAGACGTCCCAGATGCCCCATTTGTCCCTAATGTCCCAGGCGTCCCTGATGTCCAATATGTCCCATATGTCCCTAATGTCCCAGGCGTCCCAAATGTCCCATACGTCCTTAACGTCCCAGACGTCCCAGACGTCCTAGATGTCCCATATGTCCTTAATGTCCGAGACGTCCCAGATGTCCCATATGTCCGATATGTCCCATATGTTCCTAATGTTCCAATCGTCCTAGAGGTTCCATATGTCCCTAACGTCCCAGACGTCCTAAATGTCCCATATGTCCCTAACGTCCCAGACGTCCCGGGTGTCCCGTATGTCCCTAACGTCCCAGACGTCCCAGACGTCCCAGATGCCCCATTTGTCCCTAATGTCCCAGGCGTCCCTGATGTCCAATATGTCCCATATGTCCCTAATGTCCCAGGCGTCCCAAATGTCCCATACGTCCTTAACGTCCCAGACGTCCCAGACGTCCTAGATGTCCCATATGTCCTTAATGTCCGAGACGTCCCAGATGTCCCATATGTCCCATATGTTCCTAATGTTCCAATCGTCCTAGAGGTTCCATATGTCCCTAACGTCCCAGACGTCCTAAATGTCCCATATGTCCCTAACGTCCCAGACGTTCCAGATGTCCCATATGTCCCATATGTTCCTAATGTTCCAATCGTCCTAGAGGTTCCATATGTCCCTAACGCCCAGACGTCCTAAATGTCCCATATGTCCCTAACGTCCCAGACGTCCTAGATGTCTTATATGTCCCTAACGTCCCAGACGTTCCAAACGTCCCAGATGTCCCATATGTGTTATATGTCCCAAATGTCACAGGCGTCCCAGATGTCCCATATGTCCCATATGTCCCTAATGTCCCAGGCGTCCTAAATGTCCCATATGTCCTTAACGTCCCAGACGTCCCAGACGTCCTAGATGTCCCATATGTCCTTAACGTCCCAGACGTCCCAGAAGTCGGATATGCCCCATATGTTTTTAATGTCCCAGACGTCCCAGATGTCCCATATGTTCCATATGTCTCTAATGTCCCAGGGGTCCTAAATGTCCCATATGTCGTTAACGTCCTAGACGTCCCAGGCGTCCTAGATGTCCCATATGTCCTTAACGTCCCAGACGTCCTAGATGTCCCATATGTCCCTAACGTTTCAGACGTCCCAGATGTCCCATATGTCTCATATGTCCCTAATGTCCCAGGCGTCCTAGATGTTCCATATGTCCCTAACGTCCCAGACGTCATAAATTTCCCACATGTCCCTAACGTCCCAGACGTCCTAGTTGTTTCGTATGACCCTAACGTCCTAGACGTCCCAGACGTCCTAGATGTCCCATATGTCCCTAACGTCCCAGACGTCCCGGCTGTCCCGTATGTTCTTAACGTCCCAGAAGTCCCAGACGTCCCAGATGCCTCATTTGTCCCTAATGTCCCAGGCGTCTCTGAAGTCCAATATGTCCCATATGTCCCTAATGTCCCAGGCGGCCCAAATGTCCCATACGTCCTTAACGTCCCAGACGTTCCACACGTCCTAGATGTCCCATATGTCCTTAATGTCCGAGACGTCCCAGATGTCCCATATGTCCCATATGTCCCTAATGTCCCAGGCGTCGTAGATGTTCCATATGTCCCTAACGTCCCAGACGTTCCAGATGTCCCATATGTCCCATATGTTCCTAATGTTCCAATCGTCCTAGAGGTTCCATATGTCCCTAACGTCCCAGACGTCCTAAATGTCCCATATGTCCCTAACGTCCCAGACGTCCCGGCTGTCCCGTATGTTCCTAACGTCCCAGAAGTCCCAGACGTCCTAGATGTCCCATATGTCCCTAACGTCCCAGACGTCCTAGATGTCCTATATGTCCTTAACGTCCCAGACGTTCCAAACGTCCCTGATGTTTCATATGTCCTATATGTCCCAAATGTCACAGGCGTCCCAGATGTCCCCTATGTCCCATATGTCCCTAATGTTCCAGGCGTCCTAAATGTCCCATATGTCCTTAACGTCCCAGACGTCCCAGACGTCCTAGATGTCCCATATGTCCTTAACGTCTCAGACGTCCCAGTAGTCGGATATGCCCCATATTTTTTTAATGTCCCAGACGTCCCAGATGTCCCGTATGTTCCATATGTCTCTAATGTCCCAGGGGTCCTAAATGTCCCATATGTCGTTAACGTTCTAGACGTCCCAGGCGTCCTAGATGTCCCATATGTCCTTAACGTCCCAGACGGCCTAGATGTCCCATATGTCCCCAACGTCTCAGACGTCCCAGATGTCCCATATGTCTCATATGTCCCTAATGTCCCAGGCGTCCCAGATGTCCCATATGTCCCTAATGTCCAAGGCGTCGTAAATGTCACATATGTCCTTAACGTCCCAAACGTCCCAGACGTATTAGATGTCCCATATGTCCTTAACGTCCCAGACGTCCCAGATGTCCCATATGTCCGTAACGTCCCAGACGTCCCAGATGTCTCATATGTCCTATATTTCTCTAATGTTGCAGGGGTCCTAAATGTCCCATATGTCCTTAACGTCCTAGACGTCCCAGACGTCCCAGATGTCCCATATGTCCCTAACGTCTTAGACGTCCCAGATGTCCCATATGTCTCATATGTCCCTAATGTCCCAGGCGTCCCAGATGTCCCATATGTCCCTAATGTCCAAGGTGTCGTAAATGTCCCATATGTCCTTAACGTCCCAAACGTCCCAGACGTATTAAATGTCCCATATGTCCCTAACGTCTCAGACGTCCCAGATGTCCCATATGTCTCATATGTCCCTAATGTCCCAATCGTCCTAGATGTTCCATATGTCCCTAACGTCCCAGACGTCATAAATGTCCCATATGTCCCTAACGTCCCAGACGTCCCAGTTGTCCCGTATGACCCTAACGTCCCAGACGTCCCAGACGTCCTAGATGTCCCATATGTCCCTAACGTCCCAGACGTCTTAGAGGTCCTATATGTTCCTAACTTCCCAGACGTCCCAGACGTCCCAAATGTCCCATATGTCCCATATGTCCCTAATGCCCCAGGCGGCCCAGATGTCCCATATATCTCATATGTCCCTAATGTCCCAGGCGTTCTAAATGTCCCATATGTCCTTAACGTCCCAGACGTCCCAGACGTCCTAGATTTCCCATATATCTTTAACGTCCCAGACGTCCCAGATGTCCCATATGTCCCTAACGTCCCAGACGTCCCAGATGTCCCAGATGCGACATGTGTCCCTAACGTCCCAGACGTCCCAGATGTCCCATATGTCCCATATGTCCCTAATGTCCCAGGCGTCCCAGATGTCCCATATGTCTCATATGTCCCTAATATCCCAGGGGTCCTAGATGTCCCATATGTCCTTAACGTCCCAGACGTCCTAGATGTCCTATATGTCCTTAACGTCCCAGACGTCCCAGATGTCCCATTTGTCCCTAACGTCCCAGACGTCCCAGATGTCCCATATGTCCCATATGTCCCTAACGTCCCAGACGTCGCAGCCGTCCCAGATGTCCCATATGTCCCATATGTCCCTAACGTCCCAGACGTTCCAGACGTCCCAAATGTTCCATATGTCCCTAACGTCCCAGACGTGCTAGATGTCCTATATGTCCCTAACGTCCCAGACGTCCCAGACGTCCCAGATGTCCCATATGTCCCTAACGTCCCAGACGTAATAGATGTCCTATATGTACCTAACGTTTCAGACGTCCCAAACGTCCCGGATGTCCCATATGTCCCATATGTCCCTAATGTCCCAGGCGTCCCAGATGTACCACATGTTTCATATGTCCCTAATGTCCCAGGCGTCCTAGATGTCCCATATGTCCTTAACGTCCCAGACGTCCCAGACGTCCTAGATGTCCTATATGTGCTTAACGTCCCAGCCGTTCCAGATGTCCCATATGTCCCTAACGTTCCAGACGTCCCAGATGTCCCATATGTCCCTATCGTCCCAGACGTCCCAGCTGTCCCGTATTTCCCCAACGTTCCAGACGTCCCAGACGTCCAAGATGTTCCATATGTCGCTAACGTCCCAGACGTGCTAGATGACCTATATGTCCCTAACGTCCCAGACGTCCCAGACGTCCCTGATGCCCCATTTGTCCCTAATGTCCCAGTCGTCCCTGATGTCCAATATGTCCCATATGTCCCTAATGTCCCAGGCGTCCTAAATGTCCCATATGTCCTTAACGTCCCAGACGTCCCAGACGTCCCAGATGCCCCATTTGTCCCTAATGCCCCAGGCGTCTCTGATGTCCAATATGTCCCATATGTCCCTAATGTCCCAGGCGTCCCAAATGTCCCATACGTCCTTAACGTCCCAGACGTTCCACACGTCCTAGATGTCCCATATGTCCTTAATGTCCGAGACGTCCCAGATGTCCCATATGTCCCATATGTCCCTAATGTCCCAGGCGTCGTAGATGTTCCATATGTCCCTAACGTCCCAGACGTTCCAGATGTCCCATATGTCCCATATGTTCCTAATGTTCCAATCGTCCTAGAGGTTCCATATGTCCCTAACGTCCCAGACGTCCTAAATGTCCCATATGTCCCTAACGTCCCAGACGTCCCGGCTGTCCCGTATGTTCCTAACGTCCCAGAAGTCCCAGGCGTCCTAGATGTCCCATATGTCCATAACGTCCCAGACGTCCTAGATGTCCTATATGTCCTTAACGTCCCAGACGTTCCAAACGTCCCAGATGTTTCATATGTCCTATATGTCCCAAATGTCACAGGCGTCCCAGATGTCCCATATGTCCCTAATGTCCCAGGCGTCCTAGATGTTCCATATGTCCTAACGACCAAGACGTCCTAGCTGTCCCATATGTTCTTAACGTGCCAAACGTCCCAGATGTCCCATGTGTCCCTAACGTCCCAGACGTCCCGGACGTCCCATATGTCCCATATGTCCTTATTGTCCCAGGCGTCCCAGATGTCCCATATGTCCCATATGTCCCAATCCCAAGCGTCCTAAATGTCCCATATGTCCTTAACGTCCCAGGCGTCCCAGACGTCCTAGATGTCCCATATGTCCTTAACGTCCCAGACGTCCGAGATGTCCCATATGTCCCTAACATCCCAGACGTCCCAGATGTCCCATATGTCCCATATGTCCTTAATGTCCCAGGCCTCCCAGATGTTCCATATGCTCCATATGTCCCTAATGTCCCAGGCCTCCTAAATGCCTCATATGTCCTAACGTCCCAAACGTCCCAGACGTCCTAGATGTCCCATATGTCCTTAACGTCCCAGACGTCCCATATGTCCCTAACGTCCCAGACGTCCCAGCTGTCCCGTATGTCCCTAACGTCCCAGACGTCCCAGACGTTTTAGATGTCCCATATGTCCTTAACGTCCCAGACGTCCTAGATGACCTATATTTCTTTAACGTCCCAGACGTCCCAGATGTCCCATATGTCCCTAACGTCCCAGACGTCCCAGATGTCCCATATGTCTCATATGTCCCTAACGTCCCAGACGTCCCAGACGTCCCAGATGTCCCATATGTCCCTATCGTCCCAGACGTCCCAGCTGTCCGGTATTTCCCCAACGTCCCAGACGTCCCAGACGTCCTAGATGTACCATATGTCCCTAACGTCCCAGACGTGCTAGATGTCCTATATGTCCCTAACGTCCCAGACGTCCCAGACGTCCCAGATGTCCCATATGTTCCTAATGTCCCAGGCGTCCCAGATGTCCAATATGTCCCATATGTCCCTAATGTCCCAGGCGTCCTAAACGTCCCATATGTCCTTAACGTCCCAGACGTCCCAGACGTCCCATGTGTCCCTAACGTCCCAGACGTCCCGGATGTGCCATATGTCCTTAACGTGCCAAACGTCCCAGATGTCCCTTGTGTCCCTAACGTCCCAGACGTCCCGGATGTCCCATATGTCCCTAATGTCCCAGGCGTCCCAGATGTCCCATATGTCCCATATGTCCCATATGTCCTTAACCTCCCAGACGTCCCAGACGTCTTAGATGTCCCATATGTCCTTAACGTCCCAGACGTCCGAGATGTCCCATATGTCCCTAACATCCCAGACGTCCCAGATGTCTTAGATGTCCCATATGTCCTTAACGTCCCAGACGTCCCAGATGTCCCATATGTCCCTAACGTCCCAGACGTAATAGATGTCCTATATGTACCTAACGTTTCAGACGTCCCAAACGTCCCGGATGTCCCATATGTCCCATATGTCCCTAATGTCCCAGGCGTCCCAGATGTACCACATGTTTCATATGTCCCTAATGTCCCAGGCGTCCTAGATGTCCCATATGTCCTTAACGTCCCAGACGTCCCAGACGTCCTAGATGTCCTATATGTGCTTAACGTCCCAGCCGTTCCAGATGTCCCATATGTCCCTAACGTTCCAGACGTCCCAGATGTCCCATATGTCCCTATCGTCCCAGACGTCCCAGCTGTCCCGTATTTCCCCAACGTTCCAGACGTCCCAGACGTCCAAGATGTTCCATATGTCGCTAACGTCCCAGACGTGCTAGATGACCTATATGTCCCTAACGTGCCAGACGTCCCAGACGTTCCTGATGCCCCATTTGTCCCTAATGTCCCAGTCGTCCCTGATGTCCAATATGTCCCATATGTCCCTAATGTCCCAGGCGTCCTAAATGTCCCATATGTCCTTAACGTCCCAGACGTCCCAGACGTCCCAGATGCCCCATTTGTCCCTAATGCCCCAGGCGTCTCTGATGTCCAATATGTCCCATATGTCCCTAATGTCCCAGGCGTCCCAAATGTCCCATACGTCCTTAACGTCCCAGACGTTCCACACGTCCTAGATGTCCCATATGTCCTTAATGTCCGAGACGTCCCAGATGTCCCATATGTCCCATATGTCCCTAATGTCCCAGGCGTCGTAGATGTTCCATATGTCCCTAACGTCCCAGACGTTCCAGATGTCCCATATGTCCCATATGTTCCTAATGTTCCAATCGTCCTAGAGGTTCCATATGTCCCTAACGTCCCAGACGTCCTAAATGTCCCATATGTCCCTAACGTCCCAGACGTCCCGGCTGTCCCGTATGTTCCTAACGTCCCAGAAGTCCCAGGCGTCCTAGATGTCCCATATGTCCATAACGTCCCAGACGTCCTAGATGTCCTATATGTCCTTAACGTCCCAGACGTTCCAAACGTCCCAGATGTTTCATATGTCCTATATGTCCCAAATGTCACAGGCGTCCCAGATGTCCCATATGTCCCTAATGTCCCAGGCGTCCTAGATGTTCCATATGTCCTAACGACCAAGACGTCCTAGCTGTCCCATATGTCCTTAACGTGCCAAACGTCCCAGATGTCCCATGTGTCCCTAACGTCCTAGACGTCCCGGACGTCCCATATGTCCCATATGTCCTTATTGTCCCAGGCGTCCCAGATGTCCCATATGTCCCATATGTCCCAATCCCAAGCGTCCTAAATGTCCCATATGTCCTTAACGTCCCAGGCGTCCCAGACGTCCTAGATGTCCCATATGTCCTTAACGTCCCAGACGTCCGAGATGTCCCATATGTCCCTAACATCCCAGACGTCCCAGATGTCCCATATGTCCCATATGTCCTTAATGTCCCAGGCCTCCCAGATGTTCCATATGCTCCATATGTCCCTAATGTCCCAGGCCTCCTAAATGCCTCATATGTCCTAACGTCCCAAACGTCCCAGACGTCCTAGATGTCCCATATGTCCTTAACGTCCCAGACGTCCCATATGTCCCTAACGTCCCAGACGTCCCAGCTGTCCCGTATGTCCCTAACGTCCCAGACGTCCCAGACGTTTTAGATGTCCCATATGTCCTTAACGTCCCAGACGTCCTAGATGACCTATATTTCTTTAACGTCCCAGACGTCCCAGATGTCCCATATGTCCCTAACGTCCCAGACGTCCCAGATGTCCCATATGTCTCATATGTCCCTAACGTCCAGACGTCCCAGACGTCCCAGATGTCCCATATGTCCCTATCGTCCCAGACGTCCCAGCTGTCCGGTATTTCCCCAACGTCCCAGACGTCCCAGACGTCCTAGATGTTCCATATGTCCCTAACGTCCCAGACGTGCTAGATGTCCTATATGTCCCTAACGTCCCAGACGTCCAGACGTCCCAGATGTCCCATATGTTCCTAATGTCCCAGGCGTCCCAGATGTCCAATATGTCCCATATGTCCCTAATGTCCCAGGCGTCCTAAACGTCCCATATGTCCTTAACGTCCCAGACGTCCCAGACGTCCCATGTGTCCCTAACGTCCCAGACGTCCCGGATGTGCCATATGTCCTTAACGTGCCAAACGTCCCAGATGTCCCTTGTGTCCCTAACGTCCCAGACGTCCCGGATGTCCCATATGTCCCTAATGTCCCAGGCGTCCCAGATGTCCCATATGTCCCATATGTCCCATATGTCCTTAACCTCCCAGACGTCCCAGACGTCTTAGATGTCCCATATGTCCTTAACGTCCCAGACGTCCGAGATGTCCCATATGTCCCTAACATCCCAGACGTCCCAGATGTCCCATATGTCCCATATGTCCTTAATGTCCCAGGCGTCCCAGATGTCCCATATGCCCCATATGTCCCTAATGTCCCAGGCCTCCGAAATGTCTCATATGTCCTTAACGTCCCAAACGTCCCAGACGTCCTGCATGTCCCATATGTCCTTAACGTCCCAGACGTCCCAGACGTCCTAGATGTCCCATATGTCCTTAACGTCCGAGACGTCCCAGATGTCTCATATGTCCCATATGTCTCTAATGTCCCAGGCGTCCTAGATGTTCCATATGTCCCTAACGTCCCAGACGTTCCAGATGTCCCATATGTCCCTAACGTCCCAGACGTCCCAGATGTCCCATATGTCCCATATGTCCCTAACGTCCCAGACGTCCCAGACGTCCCAGATGTTCCATATGTCCCTAACGTCCCAGACGTGCTAGATGTCCTATATGTCCCTAACGTCCCAGACGTCCCAGATGTCCCATATGTCCCTAATGTCATAAGCGTCCCAGATGTCCAATATGTCCCATATGTCCCTAATGTCCCAGGCGTCCTAAATGTCCCATATGTCCTTAACGTCCCAGACGTCCCAGACGTCCTAGATGTCCCATATGTCCTTAACGTCCGAGACGTCCCAGATGTCTCATATGTCCCATATGTCTCTAATGTCCCAGGCGTCCTAGATGTTCTATATGTCCCTAACGTCCCAGACGTTCCAGATGTCCCATATGTCCCATATGTCCCTAATGTCCCAGGCGTCCCAGATGTTCCATATGTCCCATATGTCCCTAATGTCCCAGGCGACTTAAATGTCCCATATGTCCTTAACGTCCCAGACGTCCCAGACGTCCCAGGTGTTTCATATGTTTCTAACGTCCCGGACGTACATATGTCTCATATATCTCATATGTCCCTAATGTCCCAGGCGTCCTAGATGTTCCATATGTCACTAACGTCCCAGACGTCCTAAATGTCCCATATATCCCTAACGTCCCAGACGTCCCAGCTGTCCCGTATGCCCCGAACGTCCCAGACGTCCCAGACGTCCTAGATGTTCCATATGTCCCATATGTCCCTAATGTCCCAGGCGTCCCAGATGTGCCATATGTCCCATATGTCCCTAATGTCCCAGGCGTCCCAGATGTGCCATATGACCCATATGTCCCTAATGGTCCAGGCGTCCTAAATGTCCCATATGTCCTTAACGTCCCAGACGTCCCAGACGTCCTAGATGTCCTATATGTCCCTAACGTCACAGACGTCCCAGACGTCCCAGATGTCCCATATGTCCCATATGTCCCTAATGTCCCAGGCGTCCCAGATGTGCCATATGTCCCATATGTCCCTAATGTCCCAGGCGTCCTAAATGTCCCATATGTCCTTAACGTCCCAGACGTCCCAGACGTCCTAGATGTCCCACATGTCCTTAACGTCCCAGACGTCCCAGATGTCCCATATGTCCCTAACGTCTCAAACGTCCCAGATGTTTCATATGTCCCATATGTCCCTAATGCCCAGGCGTCCTAGATGTTCCATATGTCTCTAACGACCTAGACGTCCAAGATGTCGCATATGTCCTTAACGTCCCAGACTTCTCAAATGTCCCATATGTCCCTAACGTCCCAGACGTCCCAGATGTCCCATATGTCCCATAAATCCCTAATGTCCCAGGCGTCCCAGATGTCCCATATGTCCCATATGTCCCTAATGTCCCAGGCGTCTTAAATGTCCCATATGTTATTAACGTCCTAGACGTCCCAGACGTCCTAGATGTCCCATATGTCTATTACCCCACTACTTTTACAATACAACAATTTAAGACCAATAATGCATTATAACACAATATCTCTCTGCGCTCTTACCTGCTTATAAATCTCTGCCACCAGCTTTGGGAGTATACGCTCGCGACCACTCAGTCGCAGATGGGAGTGGGTTCAAAAGAACAAATTACCTGAGTTACCAGGATGCTAGGGCGCCACGCCGTTGTAGCTTCGTATTAATACTCCCAGTTGAAACGTGTAACGGCGAACCTAAATTGCTTATACAAGAAAGCAGAGATTCGACGCAGTAGCAAATAAAAGACAAATTTCACTTGTGTATATATAATACCCACTACGGTTCTAACATTGCGATACAGTCTGTGCATAAGAATTAATACCAGAATGGCAAACCAGATTATTATAACATAAAGATGTCCCATATGTTTTTAACGTCCCAGGCGTCCCAGATGTCTCATATGTCTCATATGTCCCTAACGTCCCAGACGTCCTAGATGTCCTATATGTACCTAACGGCCCAGACGTCCTAGATGCCCCATATCTCCTTAACGTCCCAGGCGTCCTAAATGTCTCACACGTCCTTAACGTCCCAGACGTTCCAGACGTCGTAGATGTCCCATATGTCCTTAACGTCCCAGACGTCCCAGACGTCCCAGATGTCCCATATGTCCCTAATGTCCCAGGCGTCCCAGATGTCCCATATGTCCCATATGTCCCTAATGTCCCAGGCGACTTAAATGTCCCACATGTCCTTAACGTCCCAGACGTCCCAGACGTCCCAGATGTTCCATATGTCCCTAACGTCCCAGACGTACCATATGTCTCATATGTCCCGTATGTCCCTAATGTCCCAGGCTTCCTAGATGTTTTATATGTCACAAACGTCCCAGACGTCCTAAATGTCCCATATGTCCCTAACGTCCCAAACGTCCCAGCTGTCCCGTATGTCCCGAACGTCCCAGACGTCCCAGACGTCCCAGACGTCCTAGATGTTCCATATGTCCTTAACGTCCCAGACGTCCTAGATGTCCTATATGTCCCTAACGTCCTAGACGTCTCAGACGTCCCAGGTGTCCCATATGTCCCATATGTTCCTAATGTCCCAGACATCCTAGATGTCCCGTATCCCCTTAACGTCCCAGGCGTCCTAGATGTCCCATATGTCCTTAACGTCCCAGATGTCCCAGACGTCCTAGATGTCCCATATGATCTTAACGTCCCAGACGTCCCAGATGTCCCATATGTCCCTAACGTCCCAGACGTCTAAGATGTCCCATATGTTTTATATGTCCCTAATGTCCCAGGCGTCCTAAATGTTCCATATGTCCCTAACGTCAGACGTCCTAAATGTCCTAAATGTCCCTAACGTCCCAGACGTTCCAGCTGTCCCGTATGTCCCTAACGTCCCAGACGTCCCAGACATCCTAGATGTACTATATGTCCCTAACGTCCCAGACGTCCTAGATGTCTTATATGTCCCTAACGTCCCAGACGTCTAAGACGTCCCAGACGTCTAAGACGTCCCAGATGTCCCATATGTCCCTAATGTCCCAGGCGTCACAGATGTCCCATATGACCCATATATCCCTAACGTCCCAGGCGTCCTAAATGTCCCATATGTCCTTAACGTCCCAGACGTCCCAGACGTCCTAGATGTCCCATATGTCTTTAACGTCCCAGACGTCCCAGATGTCCCATATGTCCCTAACGTCCCAGACGTCCCAGATGTTTCATATGTCCCATATGTCCCTAATGTCCCAGGCGTCCTAGATGTTCCAAATGTCTCTAACGTCCTAGACGTCCTAGATGTCGCATATGTCCTTAACGTCCCAGACGTCTCAAATGTCTTATATGACCCTAACGTCCCAGACGTCCCAGATGTCCCAAATGTCCCATATGTCCCTAATGTCCCAGGCGTCCCAGACGTCCCAGATGTCCCATATGTCCCTAACGTCCCAGACGTCCCAGATGTCCCATATGTCCCATATGTCTCTAACGTCCCAGACGTCCCAGCCGTCCCAGATGTCCCATATGTCCCATATGTCCCTAACGTCCCAGACGTCCCAGATGTCCCATATGTCCCATATGTCTCTAACGTCCCAGACGTCCCAGCCGTCCCAGATGTCCCATATGTCCCATATGTCCCTAACGTCCCAGACGTCCCAGACGTCCCAGATGTCCTATATGTCCCTAATGTCATAAGCGTCCCAGATGTCCAATATGTCCCATATGTCCCTAATGTCCCAGGCGTCCTAAATGTCCCATATGTCCTTAATGTCCCAGACGTCCCAGACGTCCTAGATGTCCCATATATCCTTAACGTCCGAGACGTCCCAGATGTCCCATATGTCCCATATGTCTCTAATGTCCCAGGCGTCCTAGATGTTCCATATGTCCCTAACGTCCCAGACGTTCCAGATGTCCCATATGTCCCATATGTCCCTAATGTCCCAGGCGTCCCCAGATGTTCCATATGGTCATATGTCCCTAATGTCCCAGGCGACTTAAATGTCCCATATGTCCTTAACGTCCCAGACGACCCAGACGTCCCAGATGTTCCATATGTTTCTAACGTCCCAGACGTACCATATGTCTCATATGTCTCATATGTCCCTAATGTCCCAGGCGTCCTAGACGTCCTAGATGTTCCATATGTCCCTAACGTCCCAGACGTCCCAGCTGTCCCGTATGTCCCGAACGTCCCAGACGTCCCAGACGTCCTAGATGTTCCATATGTCCCTAACGTCCCAGACGTCCTAGATGTCCTATATGTCCCTAACGTCACAGACGTCCCAGACGTCCCAGATGTCCCATATGTCCCATATGTTCCTAATGTCCCAGACGTCCTAGATGTCCCATATCTCCTTAACGTCCCAGGCGTCCTAAATGTCTCACACGTCCTTAACGTCCCAGACGTCCCAGACGTCGTAGATGTCCCATATGTCCTTAACGTCCCAGACGTCCCAGATGTCTCACTTGTCCCATATGTCTCTAATGTCCCAAACGTCCTAAATGTCCCATACGTCCTTGACGTCCCAGACGTCCCAGGCGTCCTAGATGTCCCATATGTCCCTAACGTCTCAGACGTCCCAGGTGTCCCATATGTCCCACATGTCCCTAATGTCCCAGGCGTCCCAGATGTCCCATATGTCTCTAATGTCCCTGGCGTCCTAAATGTCCCATATATCCTTAACGTCCCAGACGTCCCACACGTCCTAGATGTCCTATATGTTCTTAACGTTTCAGACGTCCCAGATGTCCCATATGTCCCTAACCTCCTAGACGTCCCAGATGTCCCGTATGTCCTATATGTCCCTAATGTCCCAGGCGTCCTAGATGTTCCATATGTCCCTAACGGCCCAGACGTTATAAATGTCCCATATGTCCCTAACGTCCCAGACGTCCCAGCTGTCCCGTATGTCCCTAACGTCCCAGACGTCCCAGACGTCCTAGATGTCCCATATGTTCCTAACGTCCCAGACGTCCTAGATGTCCCATATGTCCCTAATGTCCCAGGCGTCCCAGATGTCCCATATGTCCCATATGTCCCTAATGTCCCAGGCGTCCTAAATGTCCCATATGTCCTTAACGTCCCAGACGTCCCAGACGTCCTAGATGTCCCATATGTCCTTAACGTCCCAGACGTCCCAGATGTCCCATATGTCCCTAACGTCCCAAACGTCCCAGATGTTTCATATGTCCCATATGTCCCTAATGTCCCAGGCGTCCTAGATGTTCCATATTTCTTTAACGTCCTAGACGTCCTAGATGTCGCATATGTCCTTAACGTCCCAGACGTCTCAAATGTCTAATATGTCCCTAACGTCCCAGACGTCCCAGATGTCCCATATGTCCCATATGTCCGTAATGTCCCAGGCGTCCCAGATGTCCCATATGTCCCATATGTCCCTAATGTCCCAGGCGTCTTAAATGTCCCATATGTTCTTAACGTCCCAGACGTCCCAGACGTCCTAGATATCCCATATGTCTATTACCCCCACTACTTTTACGATACAACAATTTAAGACCAATAATGTATTATAACACAATATCTCTCTGTGCTCTTACCTGCTTAGAAATCTCTGCCACCAGCTTTGGGGGTTTACGCTCGCGACCACTCAGTCGCAGATGGGAGTGGGTTCAAAAGAACAAATTACCTGAGTTACCAAGATCCTAGGGCGCCACGCCGTTGTAGCTTCGTATTAATACTCCCCGTTGAAACGTGTAACGGCAAACCTAAATTGCTTATACAAGAAAGCAGAGATTCGACGCAGTAGCAAATAAAAGACAAATTTCACTTGTGTATATATAATACCCACTACGGTTCTAACATTGCGATACAGTCTGTGCATAAGAATTAATACCAGAATGGCAAACCAGATAAATATAACATAAAGATGTCCCATATGTCCTTAACGTCCCAGGCGTCCCAGATGTCTCATATGCCTCATATGTCCCTAACGTCCCAGACGTCCTAGATGTCCTATATGTCCCTAACGGCCCAGACGTCCTAGATGCCCCATATCTCCTTAACGTCCCAGGCGTCCTAAATGTCTCACACGTCCTTAACGTCCCAGACGTCCCAGACGTCGTAGATGTCCCATATGTCCTTAACGTCCCAGACGTCCCAGACGTCCCAGATGTCCCATATGTCCCTAATGTCCCGGGCGACTTAAATGTCCCATATGTCCTTAACGTCCCAGACGTCCCAGACGTCCCAGATGTTCCATATGTCTCTAACGTCCCAGACGTACCATATATCTCATATGCCCCGTATGTCCCTAATGTCCCAGGCTTCCTAGATGTTCCATATGTCACAAACGTCCCAGACGTCCTAAATGTCCCATATGTCCCTAACGTCCCAAACGTCCCAGCTGTCCCGTATGTCCCGAACGTCGCAGACGTCCCAGACGTCCTAGATGTTCCATATGTCCCTAACGTCCCAGACGTCCTAGATGTCCTATATGTCCCTAACGTCCCAGACGTCCCAGACGTCCCAGGTGTCCTATATGTCCCATATGTTCCTAATGTCCCAGACGTCCTAGATGTCCCATATCCCCTTAACGTCCCAGGCGTCCTAGATGTCCCATATGTCCTTAACGTCCCAGACGTCCCAGATGTCTCACTTGTCCCATATGTCCCTAATGTCCCAGGCATCCTAAATGTCCCATACGTCCTTAATGTCCCAGACGTCCCAGGCGTCCTAGATGTCCCATATGTCCTTAACGTCTATGACGTCCCAGATGTCCCATATGTCATTAACGTCTCAGACGTCCCAGATGTCCCATATGTCCCATATGTCCCTAATGTCCCAGGCGTCCCAGATGTCCCATATGTTCCATATGTCCCTAATGTCCCAGGCGTCCTAAATGTCCCATATGTCCTTAACGTCCCAGACGTCCCAGACGTCTTAGATGTCCTATATGTCCCTAACGTCCCAGACGTCCCAGACGTCACAGGTGTCCCATATGTCCCATATGTTCCTAATGTCAAAGACGTCCTAAATTTCCCATATCCCCTTAACGTCCCAGGCGTCCTAGATGTCCCATATGTCCTTAACGTCCATGACGTCCCAGATGTCCCATATGTCCCTAACGTCTCAGACGTCCCAGATGTCCCATATGTCCCATATGTCCCTAATGTCCCAGGCGTCCCAGATGTCCCATATGTTCCATATTTCCCTAATGTCCCAGGCGTCCTAAATGTCCCATATGTCCTTAACGTCCGAGACGTCGTAGACGTCCTAGATGTCCCATATGTTCTTAACGTCCCAGACGTCCCAGATGTCCATATGTCCCTAACGTCCCAGACGTCTAAGATGTCCCATATGTCTTATATGTCTCTAATATCCCAGGCGTCCTAAATGTTCCATATGTCCCTAACGTCAAACGTCCTAAAAGTCCCATATGTCCCTAACGTCCCAGACGTTCCAGCTGTCCCGTATGTAACTAACGTCCCAGACGTCCCAGACGTCCTAGATGTACTATATGTCCCTAACGTCCCAGACGTCCTAGATGTCCTATATGTCCCTAACGTCCCAGACGTCCAAGACGTCCCAGATGTCCCATATGTCCCTAATGTCCCAGGCGTCACAGATGTCCCATATGACCCATATATCCCTAACGTCCCAGGCGTCCTAAATGTCCCATATGTCCTTAACGTCCCAGACGTCCCAGACGTCCTAGATGTCCCATATGTCTTTAACGTCCCAGACGTCCCAGATGTCCCATATGTCCCTAACGTCCCAGACGTCCCAGATGTTTTATATGTTCCATATGTCCCTAATGTCCCAGGCGTCCCAGATGTCCCATATGTTCCATATTTCCCTAATGTCCCAGGCGTCCTAAATGTCCCATATGTCCTTAACGTCCGAGACGTCCCAGACGTCCTAGATGTCCCATATGTTCTTAACGTCCCAGACGTCCCAGATGTCCCATATGTCCCTAACGTCCCAGACGTCTAAGATGTCCCATATGTCTTATATGTCCCTAATGTCCCAGGCGTCCTAAATGTTCCATATGTCCCTAACGTCAGACGTCCTAAAAGTCCCATATGTCCCTAACGTCCCAGACGTTCTAGCTGTCCCGTATGTAACTAACGTCCCAGACGTCCCAGACGTCCTAGATGTACTATATGTCCCTAACGTCCCAGACGTCCTAGATGTCCTATATGTCCCTAACGTCCCAGACGTCCAAGACGTCCCAGATGTCCCATATGTCCCTAATGTCCCAAGCGTCACAGATGTCCCATATGACCTATATATCCCTAACGTCCCAGGCGTCCTAAATGTCCCATATGTCCTTAACGTCCCAGACGTCCCAGACGTCCTAGATGTCGCATATGTCCTTAACGTCCCAGACGTCTCAAATGTCCCATATGTCCCTAACGTCCCAGACGTCCCAGATGTCCCATATGTCCTATATGTCCCTAATGTCCCAGGCGTCCCATATGTCCCATATGTCCCATATGTCCCTAATGTCTCAGGCGTCTTAAATGTCCCATATGTCCTTAACGTCCCAGACGTCCCAGACGTCCTAGATGTCTATTACCCCCACTACTTTTACGATACAACAATTTAAGACCAATAATGTATTATAACACAATATCTCTCTGCGCTCTTACCTGCTTATAAATCTCTGCCACCAAATAAGGGTAGCTTTGGGAGTTTACGCTCGCGACCACTCAGTCGCGGATGGGAGTGGGTTCAAAAGAACAAATTACCTGAGTTACGAGGATCCTAGGGCACCACGCCGTTGTAGCTTCGTATTAATACTCCCCGTTGAAACGTGTAACGGCGAACCTAAATTGCTTATACAAGAAAGCAGAGATTCGACGCAGTAGCAAATAAAAGACAAATTTCACTTGTGTATATATAATACCCACTACGGTTCTAACATTTCGATACAGTCTGTGCATAAGGATTAATACCAGAAGGCCAAACCAGATAAATATAACATAAAGATGTCCCATATGTCCTTAACGTCCCAGACGTCCCAGATGTCACATATGTCCCATATGTCCCTAATGTCCCAGGCGTCCCAGATGTCCCATATGTCTCATATGTCCCTAACGTCCCAAACGTCGTAAATGTCCTATATGTCCCTAACGACCCAGACGTCCTAGATGTCCCACATGTCCTTAACGTCCCAGACGTCCCAGATGTCCCATATGTCCCATATGTCTTTAATGTCCCAAGCGTCCTAAATGTCCCATATGTCCTTAACGTCCTTGACGTCCCAGACGTCCTAGCCGTCCCATATGTCCTTAACGTCCCGGACGTCCCAGATGTCCCATATGTCCCATATGTCACTAATGTCTCAGGGGTCCTAGATGTCCCATATGTCCTTAACGTCCCAGACGTCCCAAGCGTCCTAGATGTCCCATATGTCCTTAAAGTCCCAGATGTCCCAGATGTCCCGTATGTCCCTAACATCTCAGACTTCTTAGATGTCCCATATGTCTCATATGGTCCTAATGTCCCAGGCGTCCCAGATGTCCCATACGTCCCATATGTCTCTTATGTCCAAGGCGTCCTAAATGTCCCATATGTTTTATATGTCCCTAATGTCCCAGGCGTCCTAAATGTTCCATATGTCCCTAACGTCAGACGTCCTAAATGTCCTATATGTCCCTAACGTCCCAGACGTCCCAGATGTCCCATATGTCCCTAATGTTTCAGGCGTCCCAGATGTTCCATATGTCCCATATGTCCCTAATGTCTCAAGCGTCCTAAATGTCCCATATGTCCTTAACGTCCCAGACGTCCCAGACGTCCTAGATGTCTTATATGTCCCATATGTCCCTAATGTCCCAGGCGTCCCAGATGTCCCATATGTCCCATATGTTCCTAATGTCCCAGGCGTCCTAAATGTCCCATATGTCCTTAACGTCCCAGACGTCCCAGACGTCCTAGATGTCCCATATGTCTTTAACGTCCCAGACGTCCCAGATGTCCCATATGTCCCTAACGTTCCAGACGTCCCAGATGTCCCATATGTCCCTAACGTCCCAGACGGTCCAGACGTTCCAGATGTCCCATATGTCCCTATCGTCCCAGACGTCCCAGCTGTCCCGTATGTCCCTAACGTCCCAGACGTCCCAAACGTCCTAAATGTCCCATATGTCCCTAACGTCCCAGACGTCCTAAATGTCCTATATGTCTCTAACGTCCCAGACGTCCCAGACGTCCCAGATGTCCCATATGTCCCTAATGTTTCAGGCGTCCCAGATGTTCCATATGTCCCATATGCCCTAATGTCTCAGGCGTCCTAAATGTCCCATATGTCCGTAACGTCCCAGACGTCCCAGATGTCCTAGATGTCCCATATGTCCTTAACGTCCGAGACGTCCCAGATGTCCCATATGTCCCATATGTCCCTAATGTCCCAGGCGTCCTAGATGTTTCATATGTCCCTAACGTCCCAGCCGTACCATATGTCCCATATGTCCCATATGTCTTTAATGTCCCAGGCGTCCTAAATGTCCCATATGTCCTTAACGTCCCAGACGTCCCAGACGTCCTAGATGTCCCATATATCCTTAACGTGCCAGACGTCCCAGTTGTCCTATATCTCCCATATGTCCCTAATGTCCCAGGGGTCCCAGATGTCCTATATGTCCCATATGTCCCTAATGTCCCAGACGTCCTAGATGTCCCATATGTTCTTAACGTCCCAGACGTCCCAGATGTCCCATATGTCCCATATGTCCCTAATTTCCCAGGCGTCCCAGATGTCCCATATGTCTCATATGTCCCTAATGTCCCAGGCGTCCTAGATGTCCCACATGTCCTTAACGTCCCAGACGTCCCAGACGTATTAGATGTCCCATATGTCCTTAACGTCCCAGACGTCCCAGGTGTCCCATATGTCCCTAACGTCCCAGACGTCCCAAACGTCCCAGATGTCCCATATGTCCTTATCGTCCCAGACGTCCCAGCTGTCCCGTATGTCCCTAAAGTCCCAGACGTCCCAGACGTCCTAAATGTTTCATATGTCCCTAACGTCCCAGACGTCCTAAATGTCCTTTATGTCCCTAACGTCCCAGAGGTCCCAGACGTCCCAGATGTCCCATATGTCCCTAATGTTTCAGGCCTCCCAGATGTTCCATATGTCCCATATGTCCCTAATGTCTCAGGCGTCCTAAATGTCCCATATGTCCTTAACGTCCCAGACGTCCCAAAGGTCCTAGATGTCCCATATGTCCTTAACGTCCGAGACGTCCCAGATGTCCCATATGTCCCATATGTCCCTAATGTCCCAGGCGTCCTAAATGTTCCATATGTCCCTAACGTCCCAGACGTCCCAGATGTCCCATATGTCCCTAATGTTTCAGGCGTCCCAGATGTTCCATATGTCCCATATGTCCCTAATGTCTCAGGCGTCCTAAATGTCCCATATGTCCTTAACGTCCCAGACGTCCCAGACGTCCTAGATGTCCCATATGTCCTTAACGTCCGAGACGTCCCAGATGTCCCATATGTCCCATATGTCCCTAATGTCCCAGGCGTCCTTGATGTTCCATATGTCCCTCACGTCCCAGACGTCCCATATGAACCTAACGTCCAAGACGTTACAGCTGTCCCGTATGTCCCTAACATCCCAGACTTTCCAGACGTCGTAGATGTCCCATATGTCGATAACGTCCCAAACGTCCTAGATGTCCTATATGTTCCTAACGTCCCAGACGTCCCAAACGTCCCAGATGTCTTATATGTCCCATATGTCCCTAATGTCCCAGGCGTCCCAGATGTCCCATATGTCCCATATGTCCCTAATGTCCCAGACGTCCTAAATGTCCCATATGTCCTTAACGTCCCAGACGTCCCAGACGTCCTAGATGTCCCATATGTCCTTAAGGTCCCAGACGTCCCAGATGTCCCATATGTCCCTAACGTTCTAGACGTCCCAGATGTCCCATATGTCCCATATGTCCCTAATGTCCCAGGCTTCCTAGATGTTCCATATGTCCCTAGCGTCCCAGACGTCCTAAATGTCCCATATGTCCCTATCGTCCCAGACGTCCCAGCTGTCCCGTATGTCCCTAACGTCCCAGACGTCCCAGACGTCCTAGATGTCCCATATTTCCCTAACGTCCTAGATGTCCTATATGTCCCTAACGTCCCAGACGTCCCAGACGTCTCAGATGTCTAATACGTCCCATATGTCTTTAATGTCCCAGGCGTCTCAGATGTCCCATATGTCCCTAATGTCCCAGGCGTCCTAAATGTCCCATATGTTCTTAACGTCCCAGACGTGCAGACGTCCTAGATGTCCCATATGTTCATAACGTCCCAGACGTCCCAGATGTCCCATATGTTCCTAACGTCCCAGGCGTCCCAGATGTCCCATATGTCCCATTTGGCTCTAATGTCCCAGGCGTCCTAGATGTTTCATATGTCCCTAACGTCCCAGACGTCCCAGCTGTCCCGTATGTCCCTAACGACCCAGACGTCCCAGATGTCTCATATGTCCCATATGTCCCTAATGTCCCAGGCGTCCTAGATGTCCCATATGTCCCTAACGTCCCAGACGTCCTAGATGTCCTATATGTCCCTAACGGCCCACACGTCCTAGACGTCCCATATGTCCTTAACGTCCCAGACGTCCCAGATGTCCCATATGTCCCATATGTCTTTAATGTCCCAGGCGTCCTAAATGTCCGATATGTCCTTAACGTCCCAGACGTCCCAGACGTCCTAGATGTCTTATATGTCCTTAACGTCCCAGACGTCCCAAATGTCTTATATGTCTCTAACGTCTCAGACGTCCTAGATGTCCCATATGTCTCATATGTCCCTAATGTCCCAGGCGTCCCAGATGTCCCATATGTCCCATATGTCCCTAATGTCCAAGGGGTCCTAAAATGTCCCATATGTCCTTAAAATCCCAGACGTCCCAGACGTCCCAAATGTCCCATATGTCCCATATGTCCCTAATGTCCCAGACGTCCTAGATGTCCCATATGTCCTTAACGTCCCAAACGTCCCAGATGTCCCATATGCCCCATATGTCCCATATGCCCCATATGTTTTTAATGTCCCAGGCATCCTAAATGTCCCATATGTCCTTAACGTCCCAGACGTCCCAGACGTCCTAGATGTCCCATATGTCCTTAACGTCCCAGACGTCCTAGATGTCCCATATGTCCTTAACGTCCCAAACGTCCCAGATGTCCCAGATGTCCCATATGTCCCATATGTCCTTAATGACCCAGGGGTCCTAAATGTCCCATATGTCCTTAACGTCCCAGACGTCCCAGTCGACCTAGATGTCCCATTGTCCTTAACGTCCCAGACGTCCCAGATGTCCCATATGTCCCTAACGTCTCAGACGTCCCAGATGTCCCATATGTCCGTAACGTCCCAGACGTCCCAGACGTATTAGGTGTCTCATATGTCCTTAACGTCCCAGACGTCCCAGATGTCCCATATGTCCGTAACGTCCCAGACGTCCCAGATGTCCCATATGTCCTATATGTCCCTAATGGCCCAGGCGTCCTAGTTGTTCCATATGCCCCTAACGTCCCAGACGTCATAAATGTCCCATATGTCCCTAACGTCCCAGACGTATCAGCTGTCCCGTATGACCCTGACGTCCCAGACGTCCCAGACGTCCTAGATGTCTTATACGTCCCTAATGTCTCAGGCGTCCTAAATGTCCCATATGACCTTAACGTCCCAGACGTCCCAGACGTCCTAGATGTCCCATATGTCCTTAACGTTCCAGACGTCCCAGATGTTCCATATTTCCCTAACGTCCCAGACGTCCCAGATGTCCCATATGTCACATATGTCCCTAATGTCCCAGGCGTCCTAGATGTCCCATATGTCCCATATGTCCCTAATGTCCCAGGCGTCCTAGATGTTCCATATGTCCCTAACGTCCAAGACGTCCTAGATGTCCCAAATGTCCCATATGTCCCATATGTCCCTAATGTCCCAGGCGTCCCAGATGTCCCATATGTCCCATATGTCCCTAATGTCTCAGGCGTCCTAAATGTCCCATATGACCTTAACGTCCCAGACGTCCCAGACGTCCCAAATGTCCCATATGTCCCATATGTCCCTAATGTCCCAGGCGTTCCAGATGTCCCATATGTCCCACATGTCCCTAATGTTCCAGGCGTCCTAAATGTCCCATTTGTCCTTAAAGTCCCAGACGTCCCAGACGTCCTAGATGTCCCATATGTCCTTAACGTCCCAGACGTCCCAGATGTCCCATATGTCCCTAACGTCCCAGACGTCCCAGATGTCCCATATGTCCATAATGTCCCAGGCGTCCCAGATGTCCCATATGCCCCATATGTCCCTGATGTCCCAGGCCTCCTAAATGTCCCATATGTCCTTAACGTCCCAAACGTCCCAGACGTCCTAGATGTCCCATATGTCCTTAACGTCCCAGACGTCCCAGATGTCCCATATGTCCCTAACGTCCCAGATGTTCCAGTTGTCCCGTATGTCCCTAACGTCCCAGACGTTCCAGACGTCCTAGATGTCCCATATGTCCCTAACGTCCCAGACGTCCTAGATGTCCTATATGTCCCTAACGTCCCAGACGTACCAGACGGCCCAGATGTCCCATATGTCCCAAATGTCGCTAATGTCCCAGGCGTCCAAGATGTCTCATATGTCCCATATGTCCCTAATGTCCCAGGCGTCCTAAATGTCCCATATGTCTTTAACGTCCCAGACGTCCCAGACGTCCTAGATGTCCCATATGTCCTTAACGTCCCAGACGTCCCAGATGTTCCATATGTCCCTAACGTGCCAGACGTCCCAGATGTCCCATATGTCCCATATGTCCCTAATTTCATAGGCGTCCTAGATGTTCCATATGTCTCTAACGTCCCAGACGTTCCAGATGTCCCATATGTCCCTAACGTCCCAGACGTCCCAGACGTCCTAGATGTCCCATATGTCCCTAACGTCCCAGACGTCATAGATGTCCTATATGTACCTAACGTTCCAGACGTCCCAAACGTCCCAGATGTCTTATATGTCTCATATGTCCCTAATGTCCCAGGCGTCCCAGATGTACCACATGTTTCATATGTCCCTAATGTCCCAGGCGTCCTAGATGTCCCATATGTCCTTAACGTCCCAGACGTCCCAGACGTCCTAGATGTCCTATATGTGCTTAACGTCCCAGACGTCCCAGATGTCCCATATGTCCCTAACGTTTCAGACGTCCCAGATGTCCCATATGTCCCTAACGTCCCAGACGTTGCAGACGTCCCAGATGTCCCATATGTCCCTATCGTCCCAGACGTCCCAGCTGTCCCGTATTTCCCCAACGTTCCAGACGTCCCAGACGTCCTAGATGTTTCATATGTCCCTAACGTCCCAGACATGCTAGATGTCCTATATGTCCCTAACGTCCCAGACGTCCCAGACGTCCCAGATGCCCCATTTGTCCCTAATGTCCCAGGCGTCCCTGATGTCCAATATGTCCCATATGTCCCTAATGTCCCAGGCGTCCCAAATGTCCCATACGTCCTTAACGTCCCAGACGTCCCAGACGTCCTAGATGTCCCATATGTCCTTAATGTCCGAGACGTCCCAGATGTCCCATATGTCCCATATGTCCCATATGTTCCTAATGTTCCAATCGTCCTAGAGGTTCCATATGTCCCTAACGTCCCAGACGTCCTAAATGTCCCATATGTCCCTAACGTCCCAGACGTCCCGGGTGTCCCGTATGTCCCTAACGTCCCAGACGTCCCAGACGTCCCAGATGCCCCATTTGTCCCTAATGTCCCAGGCGTCCCTGATGTCCAATATGTCCCATATGTCCCTAATGTCCCAGGCGTCCCAAATGTCCCATACGTCCTTAACGTCCCAGACGTCCCAGACGTCCTAGATGTCCCATATGTCCTTAATGTCCGAGACGTCCCAGATGTCCCATATGTCCCATATGTTCCTAATGTTCCAATCGTCCTAGAAGTTCCATATGTCCCTAACGTCCCAGACGTCCTAAATGTCCCATATGTCCCTAACGTCCCAGACGTTCCAGATGTCCCATATGTCCCATATGTTCCTAATGTTCCAATCGTCCTAGAGGTTCCATATGTCCCTAACGTCCCAGACGTCCTAAATGTCCCATATGTCCCTAACGTCCCAGACGTCCCGGGTGTCCCGTATGTTCCTAACGTCCCAGAAGTCCCAGACGTCCTAGATGTCCCATATGTCCCTAACGTCCCAGACGTCCTAGATGTCTTATATGTCCCTAACGTCCCAGACGTTCCAAACGTCCCAGATGTCCCATATGTGTTATATGTCCCAAATGTCACAGGCGTCCCAGATGTCCCATATGTCCTATATGTCCCTAATGTCCCAGGCGTCCTAAATGTCCCATATGTCCTTAACGTCCCAGACGTCCCAGACGTCCTAGATGTCCCATATGTCCTTAACGTCCCAGACGTCCCAGAAGTCGGATATGCCCCATATGTTTTTAATGTCCCAGACGTCCCAGATGTCCCATATGTTCCATATGTCTCTAATGTCCCAGGGGTCCTAAATGTCCCATATGTCGTTAACGTCCTAGACGTCCCAGGCGTCCTAGATGTCCCATATGTCCTTAACGTCCCAGACGTCCCAGATGTCCCATATGTCCCTAACGTTTCAGACGTCCCAGATGTCCCATATGTCTCATATGTCCCTAATGTCCCAGGCGTCCTAGATGTTCCATATGTCCCTAACGTCCCAGACGTCATAAATTTCCCACATGTCCCTAACGTCCCAGACGTCCTAGTTGTTCCGTATGACCCTAACGTCCTAGACGTCCCAGACGTCCTAGATGTCCCATATGTCCCTAACGTCCCAGACGTCCCGGCTGTCCCGTATGTTCTTAACGTCCCAGAAGTCCCAGACGTCCCAGATGCCTCATTTGTCCCTAATGTCCCAGGCGTCTCTGAAGTCCAATATGTCCCATATGTCCCTAATGTCCCAGGCGGCCCAAATGTCCCATACGTCCTTAACGTCCCAGACGTTCCACACGTCCTAGATGTCCCATATGTCCTTAATGTCCGAGACGTCCCAGATGTCCCATATGTCCCATATGTCCCTAATGTCCCAGGCGTCGTAGATGTTCCATATGTCCCTAACGTCCCAGGCGTTCCAGATGTCCCATATGTCCCATATGTTCCTAATGTTCCAATCGTCCTAGAGGTTCCATATGTCCCTAACGTCCCAGACGTCCTAAATGTCCCATATGTCCCTAACGTCCCAGACGTCCCGGCTGTCCCGTATGTTCCTAACGTCCCAGAAGTCCCAGACGTCCTAGATGTCCCATATGTCCCTAACGTCCTAGACGTCCTAGATGTCCTATATGTCCTTAACGTCCCAGACGTTCCAAACGTCCCAGATGTTTCATATGTCCTATATGTCCCAAATGTCACAGGCGTCCCAGATGTCCCATATGTCCCATATGTCCCTAATGTCCCAGGCGTCCTAAATGTCCCATATGTCCTTAACGTCCCAGACGTCCCAGACGTCCTAGATGTCCCATATGTCCTTAACGTCTCAGACGTCCAGTAGTCGGATATGCCCCATATTTTTTTAATGTCCCAGACGTCCCAGATGTCCCGTATGTTCCATATGTCTCTAATGTCCCAGGGGTCCTAAATGTCCCATATGACGTTAACGTTCTAGACGTCCCAGGCGTCCTAGATGTCCCATATGTCCTTAACGTCCCAGACGGCCTAGATGTCCCATATGTCCCCAACGTCTCAGACGTCCCAGATGTCCCATATGTCTCATACGTCCCTAATGTCCCAGGCGTCCCAGATGTCCCATATGTCCCTAATGTCCAAGGCGTCGTAAATGTCACATATGTCCTTAACGTCCCAAACGTCCCAGACGTATTAGATGTCCCATATGTCCTTAACGTCCCAGACGTCCCAGATGTCCCATATGTCCGTAACGTCCCAGACGTCCCAGATGTCTCATATGTCCTATATTTCTCTAATGTTGCAGGGGTCCTAAATGTCCCATATGTCCTTAACGTCCTAGACGTCCCAGACGTCCCAGATGTCCCATATGTCCCTAACGTCTTAGACGTCCCAGATGTCCCATATGTCTCATATGTCCCTAATGTCCCAGGCGTCCCAGATGTCCCATATGTCCCTAATGTCCAAGGTGTCGTAAATGTCCCATATGTCCTTAACGTCCCAAACGTCCCAGACGTATTAAATGTCCCATATGTCCCTAACGTCTCAGACGTCCCAGACGTCCCATATGTCTCATATGTCCCTAATGTCCCAGGCGTCCTAGATGTTCCATATGTCCCTAACGTCCCAGACGTCATAAATGTCCCATATGTCCCTAACGTCCCAGACGTCCCAGTTGTCCCGTATGACCCTAACGTCCCAGACGTCCCAGACGTCCGAGATGTCCCATATGTCCCTAACGTCCCAGACGTCTTAGAGGTCCTATATGTTCCTAACTTCCCAGACGTCCCAGACGTCCCAAATGTCCCATATGTCCCATATGTCCCTAATGCCCCAGGCGGCCCAGATGTCCCATATATCTCATATGTCCCTAATGTCCCAGGCGTCCTAAATGTCCCATATGTCCTTAACGTCCCAGACCAGACGTCCTAGATTTCCCATATATCTTTAACGTCCCAGACGTCCCAGATGTCCCATATGTCCCTAACGTCCCAGACGTCCCAGATGTCCCAGATGCGACATGTGTCCCTAACGTCCCAGACGTCCCAGATGTCCCATATGTCCCATATGTCCCTAATGTCCCAGGCGTCCCAGATGTCCCATATGTCTCATATGTCCCTAATATCCCAGGGGTCCTAGATGTCCCATATGTCCTTAACGTCCCAGACGTCCTAGATGTCCTATATGTCCTTAACGTCCCAGACGTCCCAGATGTCCCATATGTCCCTAACGTCCCAGACGTCCCAGATGTCCCATATGTCCCATATGTCCCTAACGTCCCAGACGTCGCAGCCGTCCCAGATGTCCCATATGTCCCATATGTCCCTAACGTCCCATACGTTCCAGACGTCCCAAATGTTCCATATGTCCCTAACGTCCCAGACGTGCTAGATGTCCTATATGTCCCTAACGTCCCAGACGTCCCAGACGTCCCAGATGTCCCATATGTCCCTAACGTCCCAGACCTAATAGATGTCCTATATGTACCTAACGTTTCAGACGTCCCAAACGTCCCGGATGTCCCATATGTCCCATATGTCCCTAATGTCCCAGGCGTCCCAGATGTACCACATGTTTCATATGTCCCTAATGTCCCAGGCGTCCTAGATGTCCCATATGTCCTTAACGTCCCAGACGTCCCAGACGTCCTAGATGTCCTATATGTGCTTAACGTCCCAGCCGTTCCAGATGTCCCATATGTCCCTAACGTTCCAGACGTCCCAGATGTCCCATATGTCCCTATCGTCCCAGACGTCCCAGCTGTCCCGTATTTCCCCAACGTTCCAGACGTCCCAGACGTCCAAGAAGTTCCATATGTCCCTAACGTCCCAGTCGTGCTAGATGACCTATATGTCCCTAACGTCCCAGACGTCCCAGACGTCCCTGATGCCCCATTTGTCCCTAATGTCCCAGGCGTCCCTGATGTCCAATATGTCCCATATGTCCCTAATGTCCCAGGCGTCCTAAATGTCCCATATGTCCTTAACGTCCCTGACGTCCCAGACGTCCCAGATGCCCCATTTGTCCCTAATGCCCCAGGCGTCTCTGATGTCCAATATGTCCCATATGTCCCTAATGTCCCAGGCGTCCCAAATGTCCCATACGTCCTTAACGTCCCAGACGTTCCACACGTCCTAGATGTCCCATATGTCCTTAATGTCCGAGACGTCCCAGATGTCCCATATGTCCCATATGTCCCTAATGTCCCAGGCGTCGTAGATGTTCCATATGTCCCTAACGTCCCAGACGTTCCAGATGTCCCATATATCCCATATGTTCCTAATGTTCCAATCGTCCTAGAGGTTCCATATGTCCCTAACGTCCCAGACGTCCTAAATGTCCCATATGTCCCTAACGTCCCAGACGTCCCGGCTGTCCCGTATGTTCCTAACGTCCCAGAAGTCCCAGGCGTCCTAGATGTCCCATATGTCCATAACGTCCCAGACGTCCTAGATGTCCTATATGTCCTTAACGTCCCAGACGTTCCAAACGTCCCAGATGTTTCATATGTCCTATATGTCCCAAATGTCACAGGCGTCCCAGATGTCCCATATGTCCCATATGTCCCTAATGTCCCAGGCGTCCTAAATGTCCCATATGTCCTTAACGTCCCAGACGTCCCACACGTCCTAGATGTCCCATATGTCCTTAACGTCTCAGACGTCCCAGTAGTCGGATATGCCCCATATGTTTTTAATGTCCCAGACGTCCCAGATGTCCCATATGTTCCATATGTCTCTAATGTCCCAGGGGTCCTAAATGTCCCATATGTCGTTAACGTTCTAGACGTCCCAGGCGTCCTAGATGTCCCATATGTCCTTAACGTCCCAGACGTCCTAGATGTCCCATATGTCCCTAACGTCTCAGACGTCCCAGATGTCCCATATGTCTCATATGTCCCTAATGTCCCAGGCGTCCCAGATGTCCCATATGTCCTTAATGTCCAAGGCGTCGTAAATGTCACATATGTCCTTAACGTCCCAAACGTCCCAGACGTATTAGATGTCCCATATGTCCTTAACGTCCCAGACGTCCCAGATGTCCCATATGTCCGTAACGTCCCAGACGGCCCAGATGTCCCATATGTCACATATGTCCCTAATGTCCCAGGCGTCCTAGATGTTCCATATGTCCCTAACGTCCAAGACGTCCTAGATGTCCCATATGTCCTTAACGTGCCAAGCGTCCCAGATGTCCCAGATGTCCCATATGTCAATAACGTCTTAGACGTCCCAGATGTCCCATATGTCTTATATGTCCCTAATGTCCCAGGCGTCCCAGATGTCCCATATGTCCCTAATGTCCAAGGTGTCGTAAATGTCCCATATGTCCTTAACGTCCCAAACG